>JANHGN010005870.1:55205-71502 GCA_024605025.1 Megaceryle maxima | reverse complement strand
AAGAGAAGAGAAGAGAAGAGAAGAGAAGAGAAGAGAAGAGAAGAGAAGAGAAGAGAAGAGAAGAGAGAAGAGGAGAAAATTATCTCTATCCCAGCTGAAACCAGGGCAGAAGTGCAAAAGTGAGAAAATCCTGTGGGTTGAGATGAGGGCAGTTTAATAAGTTGAATGGGGAATAAACTTATCAGCAATGAATGCGATCTGTGTATCCGTGTCTTTCTGAGATCCACTTAAAATTGCCTACAAGCCTATCAGAGCAGATAAGAGTTACAGCCTTCAGCTGGTTCTTCCAGGCTCAGTGTTAGCCACTCGGACCTCCCAAGGCAGAACACAGACCATCCTTTCCTCTACTTGGAAGAAAAGCGTTCAGTGTGCAGCTGGCTTGCAGAGTCCCGTGTGAGGGATATTCCAGGCGGTTCCATTTAAAGTTCAGCAGAAGAGGGAGGGTATAAGCCCATTTCAATGTGAAGGCTACAGCAGAGAACTGGGATTGAACCGACTCCCTCACACTCTGGCAACAATTCATTTGCGGCCACTAAGAGTGCAGCCAGGCTGCCAGCTCCCTGCCTCCCAGACAGGCAAAGCACAGAGACCATGTTACTCACCAGCTCTGCTGTGGCTGCAGGGACAGTTGGGATGGTGAGGGAAGGATTCTGCTACAGATTTATAAAACAGAGCTTTGAAGTGCAGAGTTTATATACTGCCATTTGTAATCCTGTTTACATCACAGAAAGAGACCAGGTATGCTTGTTGAGAGAGCAATATTTTTTGTCAAAACATGCCAAAATCAGCATAAACTGCAGAACAAATATATGAACACCTGGTCATTCAAACTTTTATGATCTGGAGATCTCTCAGGTTTCTCAGGCAATAGAGAAGCTCAAGAACAGGGAGGAGTGTGAAGCGTGGAACAGCAATGGGCACTGTGTTCAGCCTGTGTGCCATAGGCATTGTAAGCAAGAAACATTTACTGGTTGAAGGAAAACAAGCCAAGGCACAAGAGACACCACTTGACCACTGGTCCTGAGTGCTGCTTATAGGTTTAAGTATATAAGGGTTGACAGTTTTGTATTACATTAAACTTTTTTAAACAGTATACTTTAAAATTGGTAACAGGCAGCTGGTCTGCTCATAATGTGGGGTTTTTTCCCCCTTGAGATACTTGCTTGTGTAATAAAGTTCCATTTTCTATTTGTTAAATGGATGTTGTCAAAGCACTTGCAAATAAACAAATATTCAAATATATGCAAAAGTATTAGAGAGCAGAAATCAGTTGGATAACAAAATTCTAACACAGTCATTTATGTTGGTGGGAACCTCAGAAGTCTGTGGTCTAGTGTCCTGTTCCAAGCAGAGTCAGCTGTGAGATCAGACCAGATTGCTCAGTGCTTTGCCCAGTTGGGTCTTGAAAACCTCCAAGGATGGAGACTGCACAGCCTCCCTGGGCAACCTGTGCCCCTGCCTGAACATATGCAGGATTAAAAAGTTTCTCTTCATATGCTGACTGAACATCTCTTGCTTTGAATCATGCCCATTGTCTCTTGTCCTCCCACTGTGTGGACCACTGCAAAAAGACCAGCTCCATGTCCTCCATGTAGGAAGCTACTACCACCCACCAATCTGCCGTGGCATGCTGCTCCTGTCACCTCCACAGCACCCAGGGCCCTTCCTGCAGAGCTGCTGCCCAGGCACCAAATACCCGGCCTGTCCCATTGAAGTAGATTAGTCCATCCCAGAAGCAGAAATCTGTACTTGTTCTTGAATTTCACAACAGTTCAGCTGGCCCACTCCTCTAGCCTGCCCAGCTCCTAGCACTGCTCCCAAGCACAGTGACTACACTCTCCATTTTGGTTTCATCTGCAGACTTAACAAATCATACCCATCAGGTACGACCTTCAGGTCATTAATGCAGGCTAAAGTAGGATAGACCTCACTTGTAACTAGTCCTCAGACAAGCAGGGGAGGAACCATTAACCACTACCATTTAAGACAGTTTTTCATCCATCCAACAGTCCACACATCTTGGCAATAACACCCCATCTTGGCTACAAACATGCCATGGGAAACTGCATCAAAAGTGTTCCTAAAACTGAGGTGACATTCACTGCTGCCCACTCATCCTCAGGTCCAGTCATTTCATCACAAGACACTGAACTTTGTCAGGCATGACCTTGTTTCCCAGCCACGACCTTCTCCTTCATCTGTTCAGAAGCCAATGAGACTTGCTCAAGGATTTTCCCAGAGACCAAAATGGGGCTTTACTGGCCTGCAATCTCCCAGATTGTCCTTCTTGCCCTTTTTGAAGATAGGTGCAACAGTAGTGTTTCTCCAGTCTTCATGACCTTTCAGAGATGATAAAGGTGACTTGACATATTACAATGACATAAACTAGCTCTTTTGGGACCCTTGGACAAACCCTATCTAGTTCCAGGGGCTAGCATACATCAAGGTTTCCCAAGAAAATACTGACTTAATTGTTTGACCCTTTTGTGACTTTCCCTTCTTCTTGAACACTACTTCTAGGCCCTCAGTGCTGACTTTGCCCATGGGGTGTTTTCACTGCTGGAAGCAGTCCCTGTCTGTTCAGACAGCTGGTGCCTGCAGCCTGGACAGGTGGTTAGAAGAACTGAGCTGGAAGGTAAAATCAGTGTACAGAATTGTTCTGTTCTCACTCAGACCAGGACACCAGGTTAATGCACATTAGGCGTGGGGTGTTTGTGGCAGTACAAAAGCAAGGATACTTCATAGAAGCAGCGATGTACATTAAAGTCAAGGCAGGACATCTGAGTGGACGTGCTGTGAAGCCATACATATTCTGTTTGAACTTCAAGCCTCCCTCAACCAAAGACACTTGTCTTTGCAATTGAAGCAAGATAAAACTTGTAAGTAATTTTCATGTTCTGTTGGCCCAGATACTACTTTTTCTGCAGAACTAAACCAAAGAATGCAAAATTTTGCTGGTGGTTGATGTAGCCCATTGGTCCCACAGGAAAAGGGAGGGAAAAGTTTTGAGTCATCCAAAAATAACAGCAGGAAACTGTAGGCCCTTCCAAATTCATTTCTAGAGAAGAATCTGTGGTTTGAACAATATAGAAGGGGAATTACTGGGGAGAAAGGACTTCACAGGCTCTGCTCATAGAAGGACCTTCCAAAGTACAGATGGATTTTATCATTTCTGTAATCCTTATAACTCTGTGTTTCCCAACTTGTGAATGTGAGCTGTCTCTGCTTCCCTGCCCCTTCCCATTGGTCTCATTCATCTTTGTGTAACTGATTCAGCAGCAGCTTGGTGCTTCTCAGGATGAGGGTGAGAACTGGCTGTATTTGCTGGCCACAGGAACAAACATCAACTTGCCTGAGAGGAACTGAGTTGCTGTCACCAAACAGTCAGCTTGGCAGAGCCTTGGCCGTAACTGCAGCCGCCTCTCATTTCCCCCTCCTGCAGGGACTGGGCTCCTTCTGACTAATACAGTGCTTTCTGGTAACTCTCTGTGAGGTCTCGGACCCTTTCACAGCCTCAGAGTGCAGGAAAGGGACATGGGAGCACAACCTCCTATGTCAGAAGTGTTCACCATCCTTCAGAAGAAGTGGCAGTTGTGGTGAACTGCTGCATGGCCAGACTCTAAACATGGGTAAGCATTTGTAGAGCAGAACATACCTGTCTTGGCAAATGTCCCCAGGTAACAATGAGACCCTAATACCAGTCATTTTAGCTCTACAGTTGGGTGCTCATCTGGGTCTGCCCCAGTACCTACTTCATTAACATCTTGGCTCCAAGCTTTTAAAAAAGGAAATAATTTCACTAAAGCTCCACTTTTATATTTATTCAAAATAAATTATCTTATTATAGTGTTTGAGGTATTCATTTGGGTGAGGAGAGGGGAAATCATGCTTGACCAATCTGATAGTCTTCCATGATGTCATAATTGGCTGGTTAGACGAGGGGAGAGAAACTGATGTCATCTACCTTGATTTCAGCAAGGCTTTTGACACTCTCCCCCATAACATCCTCATTAGGAAACTCATGAAGTGTGGGTTAGATGAGTGGACAGTGAGGTGGACTGAGAGCTGGCTGACTGACAGAGCTCAGAGGGTTGTGCTCAGCGGCGCAGAGTCAGCTGGGGGCCTGTAGCCAGCGGTGCTCCCCAGGGGCAGTGCTGGGTCCAGTCCCGTTCAACATCTTCATCAGTGACCTGGGAGGAGGGACAGAGTGCACCCCCAGCACGTTTGCTGATGATACCGAACTGGGAGGAGTGGCTGACACCCCAGAAGACTGTGCTGCCAACCACCATGACCTGGACAGGATGGAGAGTTGGGTGGAGTGCAACTTAAAGATGTTCAACAAGGGCAAATGCAGAGTCCTGCACCTGGGGAGGAACACCACCGAGCATCAATACAGGTTAGGGGTTGACCTGCTGGAAAGCAGCCCTGAGAAGGATCTTGGAGTCCTGGTAAACAATAAGTTAACCATGGGCCAGCAATGTGCCCTTGTGGCCAAGAAGGCCAATGGTATTCTTGAGTGTACTAAGAAGAGTGTGGCCAGTAGGTCAATGGTTTTCATCCTCCCACTCTATTCTGCCCTGGTGAAGCCACATCTGGAATCCTGTGTCCAGTTCTGGTCTCCCCAGTTCAGGAGAGACAGGGAAGTACTGGAGAGATTCCAGCAGGGCAAGGAAGATGACTGGGGCAAGAGCATCTCTCTTGCAAGGAAAGGTTGTGAGAACTGGGACTATCTAGCCTGAAGAAGACTGAGAGGGGATCTTATCAATGTCGCTAAATATCTACAGGGCAAGTGCAAGGAGGACAGAGATGGACTCACTTCAGTGGTGTCCAGTGACAAGACAAGGGACAATGGGCACAAGCTGGAGCATAGGAGGTTCCATCCAACTGTGAGGGAAAACTTCTTTACTGTGAGGGTGATTAAACACTGTGACAGGCTTCCCAGTGAGATTGAGGAGTCTCCTTCTCTGGAGAGATTCCAGACGCACCTTGATGCCATCCTGTGTGATGTGCTCTGGGCAAACCTGCTTTGGTGGGGGGATTGGACTCGATGATCTCTAAAGGTCCCTTCCAATTCCAATGATTCTGTGAGTTACGCATTTAGAAAGATGAGAGGCCCTTAATATCATCTTGGTCCTAATCAAGGCAGTAGCAACCCAATATATGCTGGTGGCCGTGCATTTGCTGTTCATTCCTGGTGCCTGTAAGGAACTGTTGAAACTAAGCTAAATCACAAACATGAGTTTTGCCTAAGTTATTTGGAAAAACATGGAGTCTCTAACCCTCTTTATGTCTTCTCAGAATGGATTCTGGTCCAAATTCAACCTTAAATCCATGAATTATGAAAATATGTAAATCCTCTTGACACTGATACAATACTGGTACCAGGTCCTGTGTTATGTTGCATGGTCATGATCCAACTTTTTTCATCCAGCTAAGAGAAGGCTGCTCCTGTGAGCTCTCCATTTTCTGAACTTTGGAGCTTCTTTGCTGACTTTGGTATCTGCCCCAGAAACACAAGTGCTGTAGGAGGTGACAGTGCAGGAGATTAACTCATCCTCTTACATAGCTCTGTGGGCATCTGATCACCAGACAAGAAATCTGGAAATGGATTTCTTATATGGTGGGGTCAAAATGTAAAGAATGCACCACCGGGATGTGACATGATATGATCTGCTCATCAGGCTGCAGCATTTTATAGCACGAAAAGCTTTTTTCAGAGTGGTGGCAGTTCTTCTAATGGGCTGCTCTTAGCAAAAGGTTACCCTGAATCTGAGCAGTTGTGAAAACAAGACTGCAAACAAACATTGCAAAGAATGAATGTGAAAGCTGGAAGTTCACAACCTGTATGTGTCCAGGTGAACCCTACTGAGGGCATAATTTTGTGACATTTTAATCTATACATTATAGCCTCTGTTCTTGCTAGTGTTGTGGTGACTTTATGCTGGTCGTGCAAAACACTCTCACAACTGATATATTTGGTTTATTCACTTGGTTGTGCCTGGTGATACAGAATCAGCTTAATAAGTCATTAAGACTTCAGTTCTGCTCTCTCTTCCTGCTGTTGCTGATAGACTGTGATTGTGGGTTTTCTGGTAACTGAACACCTTTAACTGTCCTATAAACTGTCAACAAGTGATGTCTGATCTCATTTACACCCAAGTCTGGACAGATGTGCAGCCAGTGCAGAGCTGGGGAGCTCAGGGATTGCAGGTGAAGAGGTCTGAGGCACTAAGCCTGCTACAGGAATTAATTGGTCAGGCAGCCAATAATTTTATTAATGTTTTTCTTGGCAAGAGTGAGCTGAATTGGTGTGTGTGTAATTACACAACTTTACTTGGACTTGTGCTTCCTCATTATGTTGTTTGGCTTTTAAGAAATCTATATATAATCTTATACTGTACACGGGGATGAAATATGGAGTGATACTGGAACAATGACTGAATTCCCTCAGGGTTTATTAATAACCATCCTGAATTCAAACAGTTTTGATTAAATTCTTGCTCAGAGTCATTCTGGTTTATAGCCATGTGGTGCATTTTGGAAAGAGAAGTTTTCTTCTAACTTGTTTGTGTAAATACCAGTCCCCATCAAAACATCAAATTTGCCATTGAAAATTGTGTTTTATTCTTAATCAAAAGCAAAATGACATCTGAAACCTGTTTTCCCTACACACCATGGTACAGAAATTTTCAAAAGACTATTTAGAAAATTGTAAATTTTGGTTTGGATTTTGAATTTTTGCTTTAAAATATTCAAATGTTTACTGCATTTCTTTGGTTTATGTTTTTACATTGATTTTTTTTATGCTGGTTTCAGTATGTTGAAACTGGTTTATGAACTCAGTAGGACTATATTTTTTTTTTATTATTTAAAAAATCATTAAGTTTGGCTTCTGTTTACTACTCAGGAACACATTTTATCTTCTCGGTGTAACTGTCCCCTGTTTCTATTGGACTGAAACAGTTTATCAGACTGTTCAGTTCCAGCGCAAACAGGAAATAGTTGGACGGGAGTGACATACCAATTCTCTGCAAAAACAGGAGGCACTGTGATCAAGGAAAGAGGTTTCATTCAGTGATGGAAAGCAGCACACAGTAATGATTTTAAAGGATAGTGCCACCCTGTAGGGATTAAGCTATTTCAGCTATGAAGTTTGTTTGCGTTACATTATTCTACATTGTCATGTGCCAGCTGTAGTAGCACCTAACGTAACCACAAGTTATAGAAATGAGTTTAAAATGAATACAAGACAAATAGGAACATATTTTCAGAATGCTGAAATGCTTCATAATGTGCCATGAATTTTATTTTCTTGAAATAGCCAATGTTTGTGCTGAAAGCCTTTGGAGGTGGACTTCAATATATTCTAAAATGTTTCAATTTTGATGAAAAGAGCACTATTGCATTGGAAAATATTTTGATGGAAAAGGCAGCCAGTATTTTAGTTCCTGTTGTAAGGCAGGATGGCAGTCTATTAAAGCCTGTGTATGAAGGAAATGAGCACATTTCAAAGACATACGCAGACAGGGGTGTAGATATCACTGCTTGTTTTCTGAGAAGTGGACTGAGCTGCCACTGAAGTCCACTGTCATAAAAGATCCTGTCTACTTTTCTTATAGGAGTGGGTTTACTTCTTTAAAAGCTATTAAATATCTGCTTAACCTTCAACTGCTCTTTGGAAATGCTTTTTTTAGGACAGCTTTACTACTTTTGCTCTTTCTGATGGCATTAGCTCTAGAGAGCCTGGTAAAGTGGAATCTTTACAGACAGTCTTCACTTTAAACTTTCACATTCAACAGCTTGGAAGAGCAGAAGCCATCACTGAAATCTTGGCTCTTCTGAAGTCAGTGGGATATCTACCACTGGTTCCAGCAGAGCCACAGTTTCAGTGCTTGTTGAAAGGATTACCTTTTCCTGTATGTTATTGGCAGAAAGGAAAGCCATGCAAATCCAATACAACTAAATAAACATATGATGGGTTTGGCTGTGTAACTCTTCTCTGTATGCATATTAGAGGCCAGTTGTGTAGAACCTGCCTATGCTCATTGCAGGCAGGTGGCAGAGTGATCGCTGATTCATAACAACACACGAAGTTGTTTGAAAGCCAGAATTTCCTGTACACCTGTAGGAAATAATTTTCAACACTAGCAATGGTCTAGCAAACACCAAGGCAAAGCCATATAGAAAGGAAGGTGGTTTTATTTGAAAAATGGAACAAATTTCACTCATACTCTCGTGCCCATATGCTTATGCCAGCACGCTCCAGGAGGGGGATTGACTCAAATGGTGCATTTGGGCAGCCCGATGTGAGTACCCACGTTGCCTGGTTGACAAGGCAGGATAAGGGATGCCGCCTGTGAAGTCCTCCCCACATCTCCTGGTTTCTTCTTTCATCAACCAATTACCTGGTTTTGTATGTGCCTCTTTTGTACCATCTAGAGGTTGAAAGTCATTAATTACTCCAGGCTGGCCCACCTCTGTGGCTCTGTCCTGGGTTTGACTAGGATAGGGTTAATTTTCACAAGAAGGTGGGAGGGACCACAGCCAGGATAGCCAACCGAACCAGCCAATGGGATATTTGATACCATACTGACGTCATACCTGCTATATAAGAGACGAGCAGGCCTGGGAAGGCAGTAGGGTTTGGGCAGCACTGGGGAGGCTTTGCAGGGCTAGGCAGGTGGGGCAGTGAGAGCTGCATTGTATATCACACATTTTATATATTATTTCCTTACTATTCTTGTTATTAACTTTTTTTCTTCTCTTTTTGTGTTGTTTTAAAAAACTCTCCTTATCTCAGGGTTTTTACCTTTTCCTCCTGATTCTCCTTACCACCCCACCAGGGTCTGGGGTGGGGGCAGTGAGCATATGGCTGCATGGTGCTCAGTTGCTGGCTGGGCCTAAACCACAACAGTCTTCCAGTCTGGGTGTTCTGGGAAGCTGCACACAGATCGGCCAAGGTCTTGATGGGCACCATGAGCAGGTGTTGCACTCATAAACCTTCCCCTGCTGCTTCTTCAGGTGGTTGTCCACCCTGACTTTCCCACTCCTGCTCCATTTGTACCAGTCCTAAAGTTTCTTCTGCAGTTCTCAACATGTGGATGCAAAATTCATCAGGTGTTCTTTGTTTGCATCTGTTTCAAGGTCCATATAAATGGGAGCTACTTGTGAAGAAATACAGCCCCCTTTTCACTGATTTTACTTTGAGGGTGGCTCTGTTCTGATGCTAAGATTAACTTTCCCTCTCAGGAAAAAGACACATTTTATAATGCATAGTTTGTCAAGATTGCAGAAGATCACTGAATTGTTCCCATGTTATATATATTTTTGTGTTGCATCATGTCAAGAAGCCTTGACAAGACATATTTTTCTGACTTGATGTTAAAAAGAATCATCATTTTCAGCTTAACTTCTTGGCTGTGTGATTAAGAGGCACCATTTGATGGGGCTGTGTGGTGTTAAGCCCTCTAAGATGAGTAGAAGTCATTGCTTTTTGTCACACTGGAAATATTACATACTTCTATAAAAGACCTCGGATAAAGGAACAAGATAGTAAAGAGGTATCAAATCTATTGTCTAATGGTGAGTGTAGTTTTTTGCCTTTTATAGACTGTTGCAAGCAAAGAACTCCGTGACTTTAACCAAATTAGAAACAAACCAGACAGTTTTCTATTGCAGGAATAAGGCTTGACAATGAAATGCAAGAACAACCTTCCACTCACAAAAAAACCAGTCCAAAAGTAAGATTTTGATTTATTTTATTCTACACATTTTTGTTGCTAAGCTTTGTAGCATACTCTGAACTTTCACTTCACTGTTATGCATGTTAAGCTACCGATTCCCACGTGGTGATCTGACAGTAAAGAAAACACTTGTCTCTGGCAGAGACACATAACATTGCAATGCTATCTCAGACACATTAGCCTGCATGGATTTCTCGTCTCTTCCAGTCACAAGAGCAGAAAGGAGGACAGACTTTAATGAAACCACAGCAAGGGGAAAAAAAAAGGAAATGAAAAGCAAGCTAAGATCTTTAATTTTAGGTAGATGGGCAGGGTTAGCTGGGCAGTTTTGGAATAAATGAGTTAAAATAGCAGATGGTCATGAAAAAGAAGCAAAGCTGTTGATAGTAACAGCAGAGCTGCATCAGCTAAGCACATGTGTGTGTGCACATGAACATCGGGATCCCCAGAACGAGAGCCTGTAGCCTGAGACAGAGCCCATCCACATCTGCTGGAGTCCCACCGCTGTTGGTGGCTGCCCTGGCCCCTGTCTTTGAAGACAAGAGGCTTCTTGGACTGTTCATTTTTTATAAACAGGAAGAAGAAATTGGGATTGCTGATGTGTACATCAAACCGTTCTCATCTTGCAGGTGCCTCAAATGACCATTTGCAGAAGTGTTTCTCTAAGTGGCTGCTACATATGAATTAGAAGTTGGATATATAAACATTTAACTAATTAATTTACTTATTTGACTTAAAGCTTGGCTGTTCTATGGACTTCTGCTGGCTCAGCTGTCAGCCCTGGGCCTGAAGAGCTGCAGGAAGGGACACAGCTGCCCTGCAAAAGTTATGTTTGTATTTCCTATTCTCCAGCACCTTCAGTTTCCTTCAGAGATGGAAGAGGAGGGATGAAGAGAGGGAGCTGCAGCAGCACAGATCCTTAGGCACTGCCTGGCTCTTGCGTGCTCACACAAGGGGCAGTTCACCAGAAAATGTACCAGGCAGGTACTAACTCCAGGAGGAGAATCCACGAGGGATTCCCTCCAAACCAAATTGCCATTGCAGCTACAGAATGCCCATCCACACTTCTGAGCTGAGGTGGTTCATCAAAGGTGGCCTACTGCCTCATGGTGGAAGGGCAGAATCATTCTGTGAAGTGCTGTTAGCCTATCTCTTAATCAGAAAGGACCATACAAATAAGCACTCCGGAACCGACAGATTTGTTCCCACTAACCCTGTATGCATTTGTGGTGTTATTCTGTGAAGTCCTTTTACTGTGTGAGCACAAAACTCCCTTTACTGGGGAAAGCTGCATCTTCACTGAAGGTGTTTAGTGTTTACCAGTCCTCCTTACTGAAGTACCCCCTAATGGGGTGAGGGGGGAGAAGTCCAAGGATCACCTTGAACAGTGTTGCCGAGACAGTTTTCACTACAGCCAGTTACTAAGGGCAGGTTTCAAAACCACATGAATGAGGTTTATTTTCTTCCCTTTTGCCTGCTTGCTTGTTTGCACCCATGGGAGCAGGTGTGCCCGTGTATGGCTTTTTATTTTCTTTTCACAATTGCTTCACAGTTCTGATGTCTTGGAGACCACACATTCAGGAACATGAGGTGTAGACTAATTGTTGGGACAAACCAGAGAGTTGCTTTCTAAGCAAATTAAGGGTGTGAACTTACAATATAGCTGCATCCTGGTGATAACTGCTGTTCCATTATCTCTTTAAGGGAAGTAGTTTACCTTCAGTCACAACTGGGTAACTTGAGTGCTGCAAGGTAGGAGCCCATAGCGAGGTACTGCGCAATAAGGGAATTTGTTTCTGGTTTTTTTAAGGCTCTCCACAGCAGAGGGCAAGAACATGGAAACACAGGCAAAGCAGCAAGAAAATGCCATGGAAAAAAAAAGGAGAAATACGAGCTGGGTTTAAAATCTGTATGTATGTGCTACGCGCCTTCAAAGTAAAGTAAATGAACACACCCCAGAAGTAGTGCTTTCAGATGTGGGATATTTGTTGACATTGTTAGATGGACACAAAGCCAGATGGCTTCATTTTGAATTGTTATATGGTGTTCTTTTTCCCACTGTGCCTAACAAAAATTCATTTATGAAGCAAAAGAAAAAAACCAACAACTTATATTATGTAACTGCTAATTCAGCCTCAAGAAAAACAAAACAAAACAAAACAAAAAAAACAAACAAGCAGAAGAAAAGAATCCGTTTGGGATATCATGGAAATATTATTGGATTGTTGCTGGAAATTTATTGCTTAAGAGAAATATTGGATTAAATGACAACTATTCTAATGGCACCTTTGTGGCCAGTATGTGCATTCATGGGAAAGCGGTTAATGTTCCCTGCAAAGCAGCTGACCTTTTCAGCAAGGCAAAAAAATGTCCAGTTCTTTTCAGAGGCAGTTGTTTTCGGAAAATTTCCACTGCTGGAGGTGCCCAGGAGCTCCAGATGACTGCTCATCTCCTGCTACCAGTGCCTCCGCAATGGCCTCCAGCACACACAGCACAGCCCAGAGAAAGCCTGTGAGGGACAGTGCTGTCAGGTGACAGATAAAGACAATGAGGCAGAGAGGTGCCACACATCTCATCGTGTGATGGCGACAGGGCCAGGAATAAACCTAGACCTCCTGACTCCCTACCTTGTAATCTCCCCACTAGACGCCTTCCTGTTTTCCTTTGAAAATGCTGGCAGCTTACTGGAGAGGAAAATCTACAAACATTACACATTCCACTGTCAAAAAAGGGCTTTGTTATTTGATCTAGGAACTCTTTTAATTATTGCAGTAACTTCACAGCAAGAGGTTGCAAAGAGCAAATTTGTTAGCAGCGTTTATGAGTGATCTCTCCTTGGGTAGCACACAGATGCAAAATAACAGGATTGACACACTGAATTTTTTTACAGTCCCATTCAAGAACGTTTTAATAACAAGCATCATCATTTCTTTGACTTGAAATAGTGAAGCTGGTACTGATCCAGTGAGAACTGACCTGATTTTTCATGCACCACTTGAATCAACACCAAAAACTGTTTCAGCTCCTGTTTCTTTGGATTTTAGTTTCACCTAGAAATAAAGGTACACAAATCCAAAGAGGCAGTTTTTCCCTGTAGGAGCCAAGAAGTTGAACACAACTTCATATACCTCCATCACACTGTGTCCCAATAGCCTGAGCTTTCAGACAATTGCAAACTTGTTATGAGCAGGACCTGTTAGTCTGGATAGCTAATTTAAATGCTTTCATTAGCCACAGAACATTTTTATTGTTTCTTATGAATATTTCTATCAAATTTGTTCACAATAAGCCTTTTTTGACACTTCTTTAAAATGGGAATATTAAAGGAATTAGAACCAAGATGTCACAAACATAAGCTCTCCCTCTGTGTAAATACACATTAAAAAGAAAAAATTATTCAGCCATGTAAAAATATGATATGAAAACTTATATCCTAGGTATATCCTTATATCTTGGTCTGAAGTCAGTAGTGAAATTCTGTCACCTTTCTGCCTTCTGACACCTAATGGTAGGAGGCACAGTGGTGGGACTGAGGCTGAGAGAGCCTGGTAAGCTTTCTTCTTAATGCCCCCAAACATCAGCCTACATCTAACAAGAGAAAGCTCGCATTTTTGGGAACTTTGCATCATGCTCAGAATTTGGGCTGCGCCTGAATAAGATGCACTGGTTTAACAGAGCACCTCGATGGGGTGACTCTGCTCACAGGTTTGCATTTTGCATCCCTGGAACTTGTATGAGCTCTGCACCCCTTTTCAAGCAGGTCTCACATATTACAACGGCTGTGCTAGAAAAGGTTGTATTCTTCCCATGGCTGTGTGAAACAAGAGCTACAGTAAATGGTGCTGCTGGAAATGAGAAGAGCAGCTGTGATGATGACATCATAAATGTCAGCTCTTAAAGATGAGATCTCACAAAGGCAGGTATGGCTCTGCATCTTCATGCTGGTGATGGGAAAACCCAACATACAAAGTAGCTTCTTTCATTCAGTCAAGGAGAGGTGGGAATTCAGGTACCCACATTACCCAGTCTAGCACCCTTCTGTTACTGGCCATGGTATTTGGTGCATGTGTATGGCTTTGTAATCCCTGGAGGTGAGCCTGCACAGATACACCATGTCACCCATCCTGTAGGTCCTCTGCAAGGCTCAGAGGTGTGCAGGGTTAGGGGTCCCAGGCACCATGGGTCGTGCAGACCACTGTGCATGTATTGCTACTGTGGTGTCCTCCTTCAAGAGCATGATGATCTCTTCAGAGCTTGCTGGTATGGCAGATTGCTAGGTCCTGGTTTATATTGACAAAGAAAGCAAGTTTACATCTCAGCTAAGCAAACCCTTTGCTACAAGCACTTGTCTTAGGTCCCACCATTACTATGGCATTGCACTCAAGAGCAGTGTGGCTGCTGGACCTTGAGTCCCTCTATGATCCCAGTCTGCCCTGGAAGGGTCTCAGAAGAGCAGTGGTGGGCCACGCTCTGGCTGTCCACTCCAGGCTTTTAGCCTAAGTTCCATGACTACTCCTTCCCTTGATCATACCAGATGCTAGGAATATACAGGTTGTAGGTGGTCCCAAGGCCTCATGAAGCTCTTGAACTTTGACATCACAGTGGCACTGGTGTCCTTTTTAAGCATTAAAATAGAGGCTTTGAATGTGGCCCAGATGTCCTTTCCTAGCAATATGATCTGCAAGGATAGACCTTTATAATCAACTTTATACATTCCCAAAGAAGCTACTGGGGCTACCCATGAGCCAAAGAGTCTCAGCTTTAAATAGCTAACCCTTGTAAACCTTCGCAGCCCTCAAGGATGTCTGTGTGAACTTAATGCTGTACCTTCGTAAGCAGGGTTTGTTTTCTGCCTTTGCTGATCTGAACATGTGAAATACTTCAGATCATCGATATCATATAGCAGGGTCAAACATTTTAATTTATAGAGGGTCACAGTTGCTACTCATCTTAAACACCAATGGAATTTTTCAATATCCTTGAAGTAAATCCCTTTTGCAAAACAGTAAATGCTAGCATGACAGCATGTCAAACATGGATTTGTTCCGAGATTATTTACTTACAATTAGACAACTGTGCTGGCTCTCAGAGACGCTAGTCAGCAAAATCAACATTATTTGAAAGAGCAGCAGGATGGCCAGTGTTTTAGAATCCAAGGAATGTGTTTTTCATAAATTCCACAGCCTGGTGAGATGCCACAGAGCAAACTAATTTGTTCTTTAAAGTTTTAGGAGGGGACCTACTTTACACGTATCTATGTTTTAAAGGTTTTCTATTTTGTGAGGAAAAAGCAAATAGAGATTTCTCCATTTTAAAGCTTGTGAAATGGGCATTGTCCCATCATGAACAAAGTATTTTCCCTTTTTTTTTTTCTCCCTTTGACATACATGTATGTAGACATATACACACCCCTTGGACAGGGTAGAACGGGGAATCAGCTCTAGTAACAGCTGCCAGGAGTGAAATTTCCAAAGACAGAAAGGCAGTTATTCTGCAAGTCCAATCTGCTTCATGACCCCATTAGTATTTAGGCACACTTCAGTTTGGGCTCTTCTTTGAAACTGTTGTTTCATTCCGTGTAAATCCTTGTTCTGTGGATTGCTGAAAGCAAAAGGTAGAGCCAGTGTGGGAAGGCAGTTTTTAGTAGACATTCTTCCTGGTGTATGTTTTCAATAAATTCTTAATTATCTTCTTTACTAAATTGGCATGTTTTTCTTTGTGGGCACAGTGTGGTGTAGCACATACTTTTAAAATTGGGCAGGGACAGCAGAGAAGCTACAAAGCCCACTTGCGAGTTCAGAAATGTGTGTTTGGACATCTTTTATGCACACAGTGAGGGGCTGGCTTTTGGTACAGCACAACTGGATGGAGCAAGGGCAGAGCTGATGTGGAGCAGCTCTTTCCTGTGCCAGGGAAAGCAGCAGGCAGCAAAGTGAAGAGCTGCTGGGGCAGAGCATCTGCACTGCAAAATGACAGTGACCTGGGTGCCTCTGTCACCTGGGACAGCTCAGGACAAACAGACTCGGTGCTGCTTCTGCTACAGCCTCCGAGGCAGACCTCTCAGGGAGCCCCAACAAGACCCCTGTTCCTGCCTACCTCTGGTTGCACAGGAGTAGCCACTGCTGCTGTGGATCCTGCTCCCCACGCCAGACCTGCTCCTTCTGCCTCCTATTTGGGACTGTCCCTAGCCTCTCTTTTTTCTTGTAGTAGCCTTCCAAAGCCTTGGTGCCTCTGCTTGGCATCATATATTTGCATGAACCAGCCGAAGGTGTGGGTATGAAAAGTCGGTGTGAGCAGGTGGGAGGGGCTTTCAGGCCCATGGGGGTTGTAGATAATCAAAGTTTGAAGGGGAAGATCATCAATGAAAAGGTTTTAAATGACTTAACTAGTATGTTGTCTATCTACCCATACCACCATTCTTTAATTTTCTCTTCAGAAGAAGGAGTCTAAAGCCATTTGTCCTGGTTTGAGTTAGATCAGAACTAATTCTGTTCAGTGATTTGACTTTTCAGCTCAGCCTGTTCTAACCAGCTGCCCTGTCTGAAGTCAAAGGC
>JANHGN010005870.1:16436-55105 GCA_024605025.1 Megaceryle maxima | reverse complement strand
CAGAACTAATTCTGTTCAGTGATTTGACTTTTCAGCTCAGCCTGTTCTAACCAGCTGCCCTGTCTGAAGTCAAAGGCAAAGTTCCTCAGAGGGTCTCTGCTTCCAGCAGTGAGAGTGCTCCATGTTTAGTGTTACCACCAGCGATTAATGTGTAGAAAGGCTCTTGCTTATACTCGCAGACCTGCTGTGAGAGCAAGGGCACTGCTGGATCTTGTGCCCCACGCTGGGGGTGCAGACAGTGAAAGGCAGCACCTGTGGGGAGAAGCAGCCAGGACAGGGGACCCCAACCTGAGCAGTGAGGGATCCCAGCCCATGCACATCACACTCAGTATAGAGCTGAAGGGTCAGAAGGGTCAGCCCCTCTTCTTCAATGGCCTGCATCTGTTCTGCCTTTGATCCAAATCTGTACATTTATTCCTGAAACCAGTTTCAGTCTCCAGCTCCTGAATCCAGTTCCTGCCTGCTGCTGAGTCCAGTCTAGGATGTCCCCAGTGCCTGCTCCACAGCATCAGTGGTGACGGTGACATAACCACCATCAGGGGGGTGGATTCAATATTGGGTTTTATATACATTTGTATATATTTCATTTTATTATTTTTGTTAAAGGCTGTTTAATGTGGAAAAGAGAAGACTGAGAGGGGAGCTTATAAATGTTTACAAATCTCTGCAGGGTGGGGGTCAAGCAGAAGGGGCCAGGCTCTTTTCAGTGCTGCCCTGGGACAGTACAAGAGGTGATGGTAGCAAAGGGAACACAGGAAGTTCCACCTCAACAGGAGGAAAAACTTCTTCCCTGTGAGAGTGAGAGAGCCTGGCCCAGGCTGCCCAGATAGTCTGTGGAGTCTCCCTCTGGAGACTTTCCAGACCCACCTGGATCTGTTCCTGTGTGGCCTGCCCTGGGTGTTCCTGCTCTGGCAGGGGGGTTGGACTCGATGATCTCCAGAGGTCCCTTCCAACCCCCACCATGCTGTGATTTTGTGATTCTAAAGCTGTTTTAGTTTTCTTTTCCAATCCATCAGTCTCTCTCCCTATTCCCTTTCTTAGAAGGGAGAGGGGTTAATAGAGATCATCTGTCATTCATCTAGTGGCCGGCCCACCCCCAGCCCTAGACACCTTTGTATGAGAGGCTGCAAATATAAGCAATAAAATCTGGGAGCTGCCACAGTTTTTCAGCTTAATAGTCCTTGAAATGCCTGAAGTCTGTTTCCAATATCACAATTAGTTTAACTTACCCTTTCCAAAATTTTCTTGAGACTTAAAATCTGAATTCAAGATCCCTTTAGTATTTCTGGCTTAACTCAGAGGTGAATTCTGTGAGGTGCCACATTCCCTCTCTCTTTACACCCATTAACATCAGCAAGCACGGGACTCTAAATGGGCAAGAGCAGGTAACTGAAGTATCAGCCGGCAGTGCTTCACAGTAGGTGTGCCAGGTAAGGAGGTAAAAAAGGGATTGGAAATCAGTAGTTTTTCCTGCATGTCACAAGGTGCTTTTCAAGCTCATCCTCAGGAAAAAGGGTCAGTGAAAAAGACAGTAGATTTTTCTACAGATTTACGGGTTTGTATTTGCTCGATAAGCTAGGGAGAGCCTTGTGAAAACATTAAAGACACTTTTGCACTCAGTGTTCACATAATGCTGTGGAAACAGATGCCAGAAATAGTCTCGAGGGAGGCAAAAGAAACAGTGAACTAGGAAACCAGGCTCCTGTTAGGGCAGATAATCAGGATATCTGAAGAGTGACAAAATTCCAGTGCCAAAACAGCTCCATTTCACATCACAGAGGAGGTGCCAGGAAGATGGACTATAACGAGACCTCAGAAAATGTCTACTTTCTGTTAAAAATTGTTGCGAAGGGCCCATGCACTATGAAACTTGCTTCACAAGAGTACTCTTTTGCTAGACGTACGCATTTATTCAGTTTGTGCCTTCATTACTTTACTACCTGTCCTTTAAAAAGACACAGGTAGCTGTTTGTTTACCGCAGGGACTGACACCACTTCGAGCGCATGAAGCTTTAGGTGCATCAGAACTAAACCACACACAAGAACCAGACCCAGACCAGCACCAGAGCTGGCTGTAGACCAGGAAGGGTTGTAGGTGCTGCAATCTGCCCCAGATACACTCATACAAGTCAGTTACATTCTGCCTGAGGAGACTTGGGGGTACAAGAACCAGGAGGACCTATTTTCCCTTTAGGGCAGGAGAAGCCTGCTGGTGCAGATACTCTGCTCTACACTTTGTTGGATAAGGGAAGGGAGAGGAGGAGGCATCTGGCAGCAAGGAGCAGAAAAGCAGGAAAGAACGGGAGATATGTTGTGCTCTGGCCCATGAAGCAGGCCTGCCCTGGTCCATTTGTTGTGCAATTTAAAACTGCCTGTCAGCAACATTATTTATGGCAAGGCACAGGCTGAGTTGCAGAATCAGGAAGTCAAATCCAGCTTCCCTGATGTCATCCTCCACCCAGGCTATTAGGTTTTTAGCCTTATTTCTTAAGAAAATAGTTCCTACGTGACTTTTGCAGCGTGTTCGTATGACAGTTTGTGTGCCTTCTATCACTCTTATGAACTTTGCAATGCAATCGACCCTTTTCAATCAGATGCAGCAGAAGGGCACAGGGCTCAGAGTTGTTCAGTTCCCAAATGTTTGACTGAACCATTTATCTGTGTAGAGAAACAAGAGACAGAGGAGCATCTGTTCCTCTAGGGAATGCAGACAGGGCTCAGCGTCTGGCCTGAAATGTGGCCACCCGACCCTTCCACACGTGCGTGTTGGCTGGCATGCGGACATGTCCTGACCAGCCACAGTTTGTGCTGCCCAGAAGATGAAGGGGCACCGAAGGACACTGGAGGGGGTCATCTGTATTGCAATGGTGGGAAGCATGGGGGACTTGAGGAGAACTGAAGGCGTGGCACGTTCATGAAGACACAAAGAGAAAAAGGCCCGATTTACCAAAAGGCACAGAGGCTGGGGGCTGCAAGTCTGTGGTGAGCCACTTCCAGCCCTGACAGAGCACCTTTGCCATCACACCTCTCCGGGGCTCAGCACAACCTTGCACACATCCAGCTGAAGCCTGAGAGAAGTGGCGATACCCTGAGGGCAGACAGGCAAGACATACTGTACACTTCTTGGCGTAGACAAAGCAGTATGCCATACTGGTGGTTTATCTGGAGATAAAGCAGATGATGCCTAAATTCACAATAGTAGTTCGAGAAAATTAAAGAAATGGGAATTTTGACTTTATAAAATAAAAGACTCAAAGGAAGCTTGAGGGTGGAAATTGAAATCGGAAGGGTCCAGAGACATGTTGATACCTAATACTAAACCAAGGGGCTCCGATTTAATCTGTGGAATGACCAGACACAAAGGGAATTCTAGTGGAATTTTCTGCCTGCAGAGCAGTGGATAGAACATGATGGAAAAACAGTGAGCCAAGAGGGGCACGAGGAGTTTGAAAAGGGTGTGGTATGCGAGTATGGGCTAAACAGTGCTGTGGAATTTATCTAGAGACTCAGAGAGGGGCACACTTAATTCAAGAGGACTCCTAGTTTCCTTTTGTCACAAAATGTCTCCCATCTGCTATGAAGCAGCTCAGCGGGGGTGGTATGATACAATTACTATTTAGGTAAAGGAATTTCAAGCCTGTGCCCTAAGAGGAGGCTAAACTTGTCACTCAAACTCAGTCCTGCATCTTTTCATAAGCCTGAGCAATACTTAACCAAGGATCACAGAGCTGGGCTTTATTTGTGTCTTGTTGTGAGCTCAGGGTTTGAAACAGAGAGTTTGTTCCTGGCCGGATCTGCCACACCACACTGCAGCTGTTCTGCACACACCATCCTCTCTCCCAGGTGAGACTGGGGTAGGCCAGTCTTACCTGCCTAAGATCATGTCCACCATGAAATGCATCAATTGCAGCCTTTCCTTTTCCAACCAAGTCATGAGCTGTGAGTGCAATTACCATGTTTTGCATTCTGGGCAGAGGGAAAGGTGCAGACAATGAGGTCACATAGCTCTGTGACCACATCTGCATGAATGATTAATCTTTGGTATCATCACACTGTTGTTGCTGTAGCTTTTGTGGTGTAAGGGTACAAGAAAGGTACTATTTTTTATTGGATTGAATGGCTTAATCGGAAAAATGGGCCAAGCTTTTAGTTCTGTCCTTTTTGTTTTTTCAGCTATGGCAGTGAGGCTAATAAAAGAGATTTCCTCCCTCTACAAATCTTGCTTTTATGATTAAATCTCTACAAACTAAATACTGCACTGACTTACAGCACATTCAACATTATCCCCGTGTGTCACTCTTTCCAATAACTAATAAATAGAAATATCAAGTTAATGTACATCAAAGGCATTTGGAATAAAATCTTCACATTAAACAGGAACATATGTAGCTCACATATCTTTATTTGAATAAAGAATATGGAAAAACTAACAAAGTGTACTATTTCAGCTGATCTGTTTTCCTCCGAAAACTTTGCTGAGTAAGTCAGTGAAATGCTAAACTTTGTTTCTCTTTCCATTTGTGTTGCTTAAAGAATTTTCTGCAATACTGTTGAGTGTGTGTGTTGGGAAAATAACACCGCTTGAACATTTTTTTGGTAACTCATTTTGATTCTCTTCTGTTATGCCAGAGATTTACTGTTTCTTTTGACATGGTAGAGGCAGTTTTTGCAAGGATTGCTTGGGACAGCAGCAAAGCAAACCTGCTCACTTCCGTTTGCATGTACAGAACAAAAAGCTAACAGACTCCAAGCAGTTTTGACGTATGTTTGGTGGATAACAAGGAACTAGCAAAATACAACAAATTTCTCAGAAAGACACTTAAAAAAGAAAAAGAAAAAAAAAAAAAAGGAAGTAAAGTTATCCAGAAATAACATCACATAGTCTGTAACCAAACAGAAGAGCACCATCTCGGGCTTCTTTGGGAGGGCCATTGCTTGGGATCAAGTGCTCCTGTGGGATGGGAGCCAAGATCTTTCCTCAAGGCTTGTCTGTGGGGCTGTCTTTGCTTTCCTCAGTGAAAATACCACCCAACCCACCCAGGACTGAACTTACCTCTAATGTTTCAAGGATCCTTTAGTGGGCAGGAGGGCTGTTTCCCCTAAAAAAGTGGCTTGTCTGTCAGCAAGTGAACCACCGCTCTGCGAACACCTGCAGGTGCTACTTTTGTGCAGTGCTATGGTTTCAGCTCATTTGCACAGAAATCTCCAGCAGGAGGTTCCCCAGAGAGTGGGCTGACAATGTTCTTTGCTCAGTGTACCAAAAATCCAAGCCTGAGCCTGGGAATGGGTACTTTCAGTCTCTAAATACTTCTTTTGTACAACTGTGTAAAGAGGCATTAGGATTAAACTCCCTTATGACTTCCCTGCAAGGTTGCTCTAACTAAAGAGATATACACTGAAAAAAATGGAAAAGCAGACCTTGCTCTTTGGAAAAACAAGTTAGAATTTTTCAGCCAAAATGTATTTCCCCCATGATCCAAACAGATAGAAAGCGAGTACATTTAGAAAACATGATGAAGAAAGCAATGAAGCAGGAAGCATTAAACTTGGAGCTATGGAAAATGTGACAATGAGCAGAGATACCTTCATTTCTGACACGTTAGGCAGTGTAAGTTTTCCTGTCCTGGCTAACCTGGAAGAAGCTAAAATTAAATATGAGTTAGATTTGCAGACCAGGGCTCTGCAGATACTCTGGGTCACCTGAAGAAGAGTGAACAAGAAACTGAACAACAGTGAATGCCTCTGAGGCATTTACTTTTCATAGGCACTTACTGGTGGGATAAATTCCTCCAGTCCTTACACAGATTTATTGTGCTTGGTGTTTTGCTGGTGTAGGTTTAAACAAAAATAAAATGCATCGTAATGCACTATATAACAAGTGCTCTGGAGGACTAGAAAACATCTGCGTTACTGTGATCATCTCTGCAATATGCAGCCACTGCAGTGGGCCATGAAAGCATTTAAAGGCAGGATGGTGAAGAAAACACATTGTTCAGTGAAAGAAACCAAAAGAGCTAGGCAAGGAGGATGTATTTACTTGTATAATGGCATTTGATCAGAAGTCCTCACCACTTGTGAAGTCAGACTGCTCCACAGGCGGGAGCGTAGCACAATCTCTCACCCAGTGAGTAACAGCACTGCTGCAGTCCAATACCATTCAATACCATCTTGACTCAAAGCACTTTATGGGACATCTCACAAGCACTTCTCCCAGCCCCAGGATTTCTCCAGGGAAGTCTCCCTCCCCAGGCAGTCCCATCTTTGTCATGCAGACAAGATCGGCACAGTCTCCTTTGGCTTGGAGGGATTAGCTGGAGCTCTCAGTGTCAATCATCTTGCCAGTGAAACTTCAGTATGATTCTTAAAGATGAGAATATTTGACGAAAACTTTTGATTGGCTAGGCTATGAGGATATCTTGCAAAATCGGCAGTGGCAAACACAGCCACATAACTGGTTTCCTAATATAATTGCCTCCAGTTGCATATGCAAATAGGGTTTTCATTTAATCACAAAATGGGAGCTGGGGTTAAACCATGACAGCCTGTCAATAAATCTCTTTCATTTTACCATCAGTTTCTTGGAACTGAAGCTACTGGGAACACAACGAATAAGAAATGGAAGGGCAAGACCTTAGAGGACCCAGATGAAAAGTCAGAAATAGAAAAATGATGTGCTAAGGATATAGACTTGCTATTCCTGGCAAATGTCCATATTGAAGTGAACTTTTCATGTGATATGGATAAATGTTGCAAGTTGTTGAAAATAAATTAGTTTTTATGTTACATCCACAACATGAAAAATCCCTTTTCTGTTTTTGCAGTAAGTCCAAACACCAAGGCTTATGCTCAAGAGCAACTGCTTTAAGTGCAGATAAGAGTGAATGCAACTGCTTGGCTGCTCCCACTTGGAAGACTGTGGATACACATTAATATTGACCAGTGTTGAAATAAGTAGATTATAAAGCTTTATTCTCTAAGCTGCTCCTTTCTCTGATGACAGTTATAAAATAAGATGCATGAAGGATAAGTGAGCACTTTATGTGACTATCTCAGCCCTAAATAATGTTTGTTAGATTGCCAGAAGAGCATCCTTCTGATTGGGTTACACGTGAAGATTGTCCTGGTACAGAAGATGAACTCATACTGGTTGGTCATGGCTTTTGGACAGGAGTAAAACATTTTGCTGAAGAAGTTTCTGTGACAATGTCTCTATTCTCATTTCTCCAAACAACAACAACAAAAAGAAATATCATCTATTAGCTCTGAATCTAGAACAGGAAGAAAGCTCTTCCTTTAGCTGAAAGGAATGGAAAGAGAATTCCCTATGTAAAATTAAGAGAAGGAGCATATAAAGCCAGTAGATATCAGCAACTGTAGATATAAAATCATGACATTTTAAAAAATCTAAATATTTTATTTTTATGTCTGAACACTGAAAGCATCTAAGGCAGCACCTCATCTGAAAATGTTCATACCTCTGAACATGTTGCAAGAAGAAGTACATATCCTGGATTTCTAAAACCACTTCCATTCTTCAAGAAAACTGGAGATGGGTTCTGGACACAATCTGACAATGAAAACAACTACTATTTTCTAATGCTGCTGTGTTTTACAGAGCATGACTTTTTATTATCATTTCTTTCATAGCTGTTCCATTCTGACTTACAGTTGAGTGTGTGCATGTCTGCACTGACCAAAACATCCTCAATTTCTTTGCATATGTGAGAGCTGATGTTTTCACATTCCTAGCATGAGAAAATATTGCAGTGATATTGTTAATATTTAGGAGACACGCAGGCTAAAATACAGGCTTTTCTCTTATGCCCCTGCACTCTGGGTGGCTTACACAGCTCTTATCTAAACCTCAGATACTTGGGACCTTGGGATGCTTGTCCTAGTTTCTTAACTGTGTGGTTTCAGCAGTACATAGATAGCAGTTCTCAGATGCAGTTTGTTGCCTCAGCTGGTGGCTAAAAGCAATGCCTAAACATCAGTCTCAGGCCTTTTCTCTTAGGTAAAGGTTTTGTTGTAGTTTTGTTTGCTGAGCTAAAGATTCAGAGATGGAAAGATTTTCTCGGAGAGCTGCGAGGGAGAAACTGCTGCTAGAGAAGAGTTTTCATGAGTAAGTGCCTGGGTTTTTCAGTAGTACTGATGAGAACATCTGAAGTTCAGCTCCCTCTTGGAGCCATGGGCAAACACTTATCCATTAGAGCTGGAGAGGAATACAGTACAAAAAAAAAGAAAATTAAATGCAAATGTTATCAGAGGTTACCCTACTGATGACTTAAGTTTCTTTGCACATGGCACTGTTGGATTAAACAATTCATGTTATGGATGAAAGAAACAGTGAATAGCAACAGAATGTGAGGTCTCAGGTAATCACAGAATTGTTACGGTTGGAAAAGACCCCTAAGATCACTGTGTCCAACCATCATCAACAACAACCAAAACAAAACTAAAAAACAAACACAAAACCCAACCAACCAACCAAACAAACAAAAAAAACAACCCCCCCCCCCCCCCCCAAACAAAAAAAAAAAAAAAAAAAAAAAAAAAAACACCAAACAAACAAAACACCCACCCACCAAACCAACAACAACAAGAAAATAACAAAAAGCAAGTAACCAAAAAAACCATTACACAAAAACAGCCACCTCATCATCCACTAGAGCATGTCTCCCAAAGTGCCTCATCTACATGTTTTTTTGAACACCTCCAGGGATGGTGACTCTACCACCTCCCAGGGCATCCTGTTCCAGACTTCTTCAGTAAAGAAATTCTTTCTAATGTCCAGTCTAAACCTCACCTGGTGACATTTCAGTCCATTTCCTCTTGTCCTATCACTACTTACCTGGGAGAAAAGACCAACACCCACTACAGTACAACCTCCCTTCAGGTAGCTGTAGAGAGCAATAAGGTCTCCCCTCAGCCTCCTCTTCTCCAGACTAAACAAGCCCAGTCCCCTCAGCCTCTCTTCACAGGACTTGTTCTCCAGACCCCTCACCAGCTTGGCTGCCCTTCTCTGAACTCTCTCCATCTTTCTTGAGCTGAACAGAGTACACAGAATCACAGTTTAGATGTAGCTGTTAAATGCACATTTACTTAATCTGAAAATATAAACCCTGATATTACCTCTCTTTCAGTTTTATATCCTTCTACCATGAGACTAACAGAAATCACGAGTGCATCTTTGTTTTCTGATGATCTTAAGAGCATCAGATTGCATTTAACGTCCCAGCCGAGACACAATTTGAGAAATACTTCATATGAGATGAGCAATGCACATAGTTTGACTACAGATATGCTCATATTCCATGAGAATCACATCACTTCAGACTCCACCTCACCAAGCCATAACAAAGCAACTGTGCTCTCGAAGAACGCGGAATAACAAAGTTTTCTGAAAAAGTCTTATTTTCATGTGTCCTGCTCTGTTCAGCCAGGCAGAATACTCCTGCCCAGACTGAAGAATACAGAGTAAATGGCCATCGTTGTATATTCATTTTTGAAAGGCTCATCTGGTTTAACTTCTTATGTATGGACGTATGTACCTGCCCCCGACATTCCACACAAAGCTAATGGAATAATGATGCCACCTTGGCTATTAATAGCATGAGTTCAGCTGATTAGTCAAGCTTAACCTACTTGTTTTGACAAGGTCTTGAAGTTTGCTTCTCTTTAAACAAGAATAGAAAGCTTCACACTGTTAATAAGTATGAAACCATATTTTTCTGTCATGGCAGTGAAAAGACAAAGATAGTTCAGAGGTGCCAGACAAACATTTAAAAGTATACTTGCAGAAAAAGTGATCTGTCTGGTTTGTTTCCTCAGATCTAGCGAAAGTACCCAACCCATGAAATAACAGGAGGTGATCCAGCATCAAATTCCTTTGTTAGGGGACGAGCAAGAAATATTATGGGTATTATTCACTCTCAGAAATGTAATTTAATGGAAGGATCTGCATCACAATCAGGAAACTATATGTTGAAGCTCTGTGTAGTACATCTTAATTAAAAGTTACTTGATCTTGAAGAAAATAAACCGAAATTTAAATGTTACTCTAGGCCAAATGCACACCAGATATTTAAGACTTCAAACCCCTTTTATCTACTGAATTAAATGTACTGGTCACATGTTTTCCAGTAGGTTTCCTAAGACTTTCTTATCCTCCTCCCTCAGCCAGTGACAGCTAAGGAGACAAGCCCTTTAAGGGAGGGATGTCACTGAGACAGGAGGGGACAGGAGCCCTTTTATTTGGCAATGCACAACAGTGGCCAGCAAAACCACAGCCCCTGACAGTTCCCCCTGGAGCAGTGGCTCTTAAACTCAAACTGCAGATGAGATCCTGTGCAGCTCCTACAGCTGTTCCTCATCTCCATTGGGATCATCACCCAATTAGCAAAAGTTTTTGTGGTGAGGATCATGACATGATCTATAACGCCAAGGCTCCCCATATGTGCTTTAGCTTGCATTTATGCGCATATTCGAGATGCCAGTCCCCTGACTGTGTAGGCTGTGTAGGTTGTGCAGGCATGTGAGGGTTGGGTAGACAGGGGAGATGGCTGGATGATGCACACTGGTGTCTAATGGTGATCTGGAAACAGAGCACAGCCTGGACCCAGAAACTGGAAGTGAAGACAGCTCTGATAGCTTACATATTGCCCAAGCACCCTCATCTGCAATAAAAACATTACTTATCAATCCAAAAATGCCCATAGCTCCATAAGGATCCAGTTCTCTTTCAAACAGCTCTGAGCTGTCAGACTGAAGCTTATCTGTCCTGACTTGTAATAACACCCAGCCAGGGGGTAGCACCAAGGAGCACAGGGGACTGGCTTTCAGGTCTGGTGGGATGAGGAGAAGGGCAGAGGAGGAGCTGTCTGTGCAGCTGACCACAGGTGACTCTGTTCCTGGGAGAAGCTTGCTAGAGGGTTTCTAACATCTGGTTTGATGCTGATCTATATAATTGAGATGCATCCCTTGAATTCCGTGTCTCCAGAGGAAAGTCAGCATCTGAGCACGAGACAACCAGGAAGGACGTGGCACTGAAGTACATGAAAGTTGTAGCTCCCACCTCTTTTGTCTGTGTGCTAAACATCTTTGTTGGGTACCTCACTTCTTCACAGGAAATTTATAATGGGCAGCATCAGTGCTGCAGCCTCCCAGGATTGCCACATGGAAGTTACTAGCTCACAACTAATCAATCCCATGTCTCTGCTTATGCTATTTGAGCTGACAGACACACATCCAATCTCCCTGTCAGTGAAGAGTTCTTGCCCAGGAAGCATTTCCAGTCATTTGTCCAGTGTCTCCCTTTGGACCCTTTTCCAGTCAGTCCAGTCCAGTGCCAGGGTATTTCCCCTTATATTTAGGCTGATTTTTTACTATTTTGATTTCTTTGTGCTACCCAGCACTGTTCTGCTCTCTCCTCAGCTTCCAGCCTCTATGGCCATGGTCCAGCATTTCCCTCCACACTCCTGTATCAGATGCTCAATTTCTTCTGTTAAGCCTTTTCTTGAAAAAGCCTGTTCCCCCCTGGCCTCTAATCAATATCTGTTTTTGATGAAACTCTCTGGAAAAGCCTTTTAAATGTATTCCTGATAAATTACTCTCCCATCTCAAATTTTGCTTTGAGCAGTGAGGGGGAAAGGAGAGATGGAGGAGGCAGGGATCAGGAGAAAGGCAAGAAACAATAACAGAAATATTTTATATTCCCCCAAACGCATGAAACTCTGCCTATCATTTCACAATTAAAAGTGGGATTCAGCTCCCTTTCCCCAGGGTGTTTTGGAACGGCAGTCATAGTTTTTTGCAGCTTGGAGAAAGCTACTAGGTATCTATAATACATAGCAAAGGCAGTAGTTGCTGGATTGGATTTTGGAAGATAATTTCCTCTGGCAGTTTATTTCTTATTAAAAAGCGAACACACCACTTCTAATTGTGTTTAGTGTGTGCCTCTGACACAGAGGAAAACTGCTGTACAGCTGTATGTGCCCAAGTTATAGTGCTTCAGGAAAAGACAATATTTACAAATAATAGAATTGTAAAGAAATGCAAGAAAAGCACAACTCACAAACAAGCAAAGGGAAAAGACCCCTGTCTGAAGAAAACAGGTCATCTTAGCCACGAGTAAATTTTCCAGGTCAATCATCTCTCTCAAACACGAGACTCTTCTATCTGACCAGCTACTCATCTCACACCCACATGAACACACTTAGTACTCCACATTTTCTACCTCTTGCTCCCTCGGTCACACCCAGTGGCCATGAACATGGTCTCCTCTGCTTGCCAATGCACAAGGCTGACCCAGACCCTGGGCTCTTGCTTGTGCTCTACGTGGAGCCCCAACCCTTCAAGTGACTCAAGGTGATGCACCTTCAGCTTCTGCTAGCGCCAGGGCAGGCAGCTCCAGCAGACAATCCTGGGAACATCAGCACTTGTTAACTTTGGGCTCAGACCTGTGCTTGAGCACAAACATTGGACCATCCACACTGCTTACATGAATCTTCAAGCTTTGGCTGATGTCCCAGACAAGCTAGTAGGCTGACAACTAGAAAAGCCCAGGTACAAGGAATGAACTGGCCCTTTCCATCAGATGGTGTAGAAACCAGTGCTTTGAGACGCACTTTAGAAAATTAAAATCCAAATTTTGGTGCAGCAGAATAGATGTAGCCAAGGAGACTTAGACTCTGGAAAATAAATTTGGGGTGGTTAGTACATCTAGACTTAGGTGCCTGGCTAATTCACTATACCTGCACTGAGCAGACTGACCCTAATCCTTACACGCATTAAAATTCTTGGTCTTGCTTGTGGGAATTTTGAATTGCCAGGTAGAGCAAAGTTGTATCTCAATTTACCTTTGCCTCATCAATTCCTGAGGTTTTACATTCCAAGAATGGAAAGTGCAGAAAACAAATCCACCCACAGGCACAAAACCATCATATGCAAATCTCCCTCTTGTGACTATGCAGAAAGATAATTCACAATAATGTTGTGAAGTTCTCCAGATGGATTACTGCAGCTTGTAAAAAGTGAAATATTCCTCATTCCTCACTAACATTCCGAAATGCATTATTTGAACTGAGTTATTTACACATAAATGCTATATGAACACTTCTCTTACAACAATGGTGACTTACTTCATATGCAAATGTGCACCTATTTCTCACTGATTCTGTATTATTGCATAAAAAAGGAAAAATCAACACTTAGTATTTAGCAAAAAACCTAACGTTTAAACTAGGATCATCTCACTGCTGTGGAAGACAGAGGTGTCTTTAAACTGTGATATTTTGGGGGAAACTGGGCTGTTAATTGCTCCCATCACTCTGTTATGTCTTGTGTCTGAAGCCAAAAGCTGTCATACTGGAACTTACAGGAGCTCTAGCTTAAAACTGCAGAAAAATATTATTGCTATGAACTAGATCCTTATAGTTATAGCAGCTGTGCTTCTGGCCCAGACCATGAGTCTTTTCTCACTTAAAAGCCAGCCAATACTAATGTAAACTATCTGGGCTGATCTCAGTTTTGTTTGGGGAAATGGACAAACTATGGTAAACCAGCTTTTCTCCAGTGACTGAATCCTGCAGGGCCCTATAGCCCATGCTAAACTTTTCTCCTCTAGGTAACTTCAAAAGCTTTTTACTTCAACAGACCTTTCTTAGAGAAAGCTGAGCAGAATATGTCCTGCAGCTATCTTCACACAGTTGATGTCTGTGAAGATGCTATTCCTAGTCCGTTCTGAATAGCTCTTCTTGTGGACATTTAGGTGTATGTGTTTACTGCCAGCTGAGCTGCATTATTTTGGACTCCCATTAACTCAGCCAGAGGCTGTAGATTGAGTTGAAGTCTTGTTCATGCAGGGTGAAGTCAACAGGAACATTTTTTGAGGGTCTCAGATGGGCTTTGATGGGTCCTGTCCCAGGGCAAGACTTTATAGCATTTGGAGACAGAAAAATTGAATGAGATCATCTAGTCAGACTTCTAGTTAGTCACAGGATAAGCAAGTTTTATCCAGATGTGCCAGCACTGAAACAGCATTTTTTTCCTTGGGAGGTTATAAAGTACGTGCAATGGAGAGGAGGAGCAGAGGTGCCTTCCAGTGCTACCCCAGCTGCTGGGACCTGCTCAGGCAGAATGTTCTGGGGTGACCGTAGCTCCACTGCCAGCCGCTGTGGCACAGCCAGCTGTGCGACGCAGTGCCATCTTCCTCCCCAAAGCCTGGAGGAAGCTGAGCATTGCTGGGCAGTGAGGAAACATTTTAATCAGTCATTTCCTGTCAAACTCATGAGCAAAGGTGGTGAGCAGAAGAAGTCAGGCTGACATACTGTAGGGCCTGAAAACACTGCAAATGCCAGTCAGCCTATCCTCTCATGATGTATGTGTACATATAATACAACATCAGAAAGAAATACGTTGTACAAGGTTAAAGAAAAAATATGTCTAGCCCAGTACTACTTCCAAAAGTAGCAGATGTTTACAAGAAATACAAAAAGCAGGGTGATATGAAATAATTTGTCATATAATCACTGGTTTAGGAACCTGTTAACCTGAAGGCTGGACATGGACCAGTATACTGCAATAAACCAGTGGAGGGGGTCTCTTCTCCAGAAATTGCTTGTCTTTTAAAATGATTGAGTTTACTCCCTGAATCAGGATTAATCCCCTTTTTCTTTTAATATATTTAATGTCATTATGTGAGGGTAAATTCACTTCCTTCTCATACGCTGTCTCAGTATTTTTCTCCCAGCTATGAGGAAATGTCTTATTTCAAGGCTGGATTTTTCCAGCTCTAACTTCCTATTGCTAGATCGTACCACGCCTTTGTCAGCACACTTGAAACAGAGCATGGAAAGCAGATTTTTCTCTTTCTCTTCCCCTGTTGTACTGTATCCATTTTTTAAGTAATAGCCACTCAGATTTTTAAAATCCTGATCCAGAGGACCATTTAATCACACGATTTACTTTAAGTACCTCAGTAACCCCATTGACTTCAATGGGACTACTCAGGTTAAAAGTTAAGTGTATGGATAAGTGCTTTGCTTGAATAATATTTAAGTTCTTTTAAATTTCTCATTTACTCTCATTCCTTCTTCCTGATACTTGATCTGTACAATGTGTTGGAAGCACAGCATTTCAAGTAAATAGTTCAGCATGGGACCACGTTAAGTTACAACACAGCAATTTCCACCACAGCTTTTGTCTAGCACTGAAGGAATTCTGACTGATGGATACCAAGAGCCTTTTTGATGTTATTTTCTCTGAGGAACTAATGCTCTTCATTTCTGCTAATTCCCTCAGCTGCCTAGTTTATTTGTTCAGCAGTGTCCTAAACAAGAAAGGTTTTCTTCAAACAATAGGCTTCTTTGCACTTCGTGTGTGCGTGTGGTTTTCTGAACCCAGACCTAGGAAAATGTACTGGTCTTCATCTGGTATGAATCAAAGCTGTTTGCAGACACGAGGGAGCTATGCTTATTTACACATGACCAGCTGTCTACTGTGTTAAATATGTAAATGTGTGTAGGTGTGCAGTTAAACATACAAGATCTGGGCACAGGAATATGCCTTCCATAATCTGCTCTTGGGAAGTGAGATATAACAAGGACAAAAAGCTGAAATATAAACTTAATTCTTCCTGAGGTCAGGTATGGAAATAGATAATATGTTATCGTCCTCCCGTGCGGATAGCAAAATGCTTTTGAATAATGTTTGCAACATAATTACACCTGCACTATGGCCACTCAAAAGCTTTCTAGCACTTCAGCTATTTCAAAAGAATCTGCAGCATTTCAGAATTTTCCATACTAGTCACTGCCCGTTCCTGTGTCCTGCATGTAGATGACATGGGGTTGTGGCTCCTTTTGCAAATATGAAGTGGCTGCTTCAGATCAGTCAAGCTAGGAAGTTAAGTATTGCCTGACTCATGGTTCCAGTTATTTTCTGAAAGCTTCTCTATCTGTCTGTTGACCAGATGCAGAGCTGAATCCCTTCTGTAAGGTGCTTGGGATATGCAGTGAGACTATTCCTTAACATACAGTACTACCCCAATATTCCAGAATTTTGTCAGTGTTCCAGAGTAGAACCTTTTTTCATTAAATTGCCTGCGAGTAATTTGCACATACAAAGTATATTGTACATAACAGACATCCAGTTCTTAAAGAACTAAATAAAATTCAACTTGAATGAGTAAATGGTTATGTTTTTCTGCCTAATTTGCAATTGGAATTGAGGTGAATATTTTTAGATCTTCACATTTTATAAAAATCTCAGTGTAGAGGTGCAAAATAGCCTTGATTTGCATAGGAAGCAGCTTAGTTTTCCACAGCTCAGGAAAGGTAGGGCTCCACTGTAATATGTAAGGGGTCATAATTCCAGTAGTTTTTAGAATATTTTGATGCAATTGGTAAATCAGACAAGAAAATCCATAACCCATGCTGTACCACTGAAAACCAGTGAACTTTTAGCATTTATGAGACAACAAATGATGCTTTAGCATTTTTATGAGAAAATAAATACCGCCTGTGTAAATGCATAAATAAGAGTCTACCCCAAATATCCTTCCAGCAGATAGAAGTTCATGGACTTCTTGATTTGGAGACAGCATTTCCTCTGTTGTGCTAAATAACCACAATGAGCCTATCTTACAAGATCTTTTTTGTTTATATCCTTTATCTGTCGTAAAAAATCAGCATCAGGAATCCCTAGAAGCCACTGGCAAGAAAGCAGGATGTGATATTGTGCTGGATAATAATTATCATGTAGCTAACCCAAAACCTAGGTGAAAATCTAGCTTGATTTTGAAGTGTTAGAGTCTAATCCTAAATAAATTATCATGATCCATCAGAGGTTGCCTTCATCTTTGATCAGTTTAACACTTTGATTCAATTTTTCAGGAAGATTATGGGTTAGATGTGGTAGCTGCCATCTTATCTGACTGCAGAGTGTGCTAGGAAATGGCAGACAGGATGTTGTACAGCTTGAAGTAATTTTTAACTTGCTTGTGCTCTAAGTGTGAATGTCCAGAACCTGTCAACTTCCATGTGTGATAGATTTTGCACAAATCCATATTTAGCAGGCTAAATATGCTGGTAAAAAGTCTCTCCCCGTATTCCTTAAAGCCCCCTTTAAGTATTGAAAGGCCAAGTACTAAAAGGTCTCTCCAGAGACTTCACTCCTTCAGGCTGAACAACTCCAACTCTCTCAGCCTTTCTTCACGGGAGAGGTGTTCCAGCTCTGACCACTTTTTGTGGTCCTTCTCTGGACGTGCTCTAACAGGTCCATGTCTTTTTTGTACTGGGGTCCCTAAAGCTGGATAAACACAGAAGCCACGGAACTATTGTGGTTGTCAGGGACCTCTTGAGATCATCTAGTCAAATCCTGGTTGCCCAGGTCTTTGTCCAGTCAGGTTTTGAATAACTCCGCAGATGGAGAATTCACAACCTCTCCAGGCAACCTGTTTCAATGTCTGGCCAGTCTTGCAGTAAAAAAGTGTATTCTTGTGTTCAGATGGAATCTCACGTGTTTTGTGCCCATTGCCTCTTGTCCTGTCATGGGGCAGCACTGAAAAGAGCTTGGTTCCATACTCTTCTTTCCCTCCCATCAGGTAAGATTTTCCTGAGCCATCTCTTCTCCAGGCTGAACAGAACCAGCTCTTTTGTCCTCTCCTCATATGAAAGATGCTCCAGTCCCTTATAATCTTTGTAGCCCTGTACTGGTCTTGCTCCATTGAGTCCATGTCTCTTTTACTGGGGAGCCCAGAACTGGACTCAGCACTCCAGGTGTGGTATCATCAGTGCTGAGCAGAACGGAAGGATCACCTCACTTGACCTGACAGCAATCATCTTAATGCAGCTCAGGATGCTTCTGGCAAACACAAACAAGTCAGGTCTTGCTGAAAACTGCATGTCACATCAATGAGATTAATGTGTCCCAGTTCTAGAGATCCGTATTTAAGTTTGTCTGCTGTGTTCACCTTCTAGTTAGGAGAGAAAAACAGTCTTCCAAAGTGCAGTTCATCTAACTCTGAGGTCAAGGTCTACAGTAGGTCAGTTAAATTGCAGCTGAGCCTAGAGGTCTTTAGCTACAAAGAAAACCTGCATCACTCGCTAGCTGAGGTGCACACACTGTACGCTTTCAAATCTGCACTGCTAAGTCCCACATTTATTTTTTTTTTAGTGCTTAGTATTTCACAGTGCCTGCCAATGTATTAAGCAACTCAGAGTGTGGGCAAATTCCTCAGTCTTTGCCAGAATGGTTTCATACCAGAGAAGAAGGAAACAGGAGGGACAAGAAAGGATTTGACCGTTTCTGGTCAAATGGGCTTCCTAAATTACTGCTCTTTGCAATAACTGATTAGCTCTTGGTAGAGGACATGGAAGTGTATTTTAATTCATATACTTCCAGTTGGAAGTTCTCACCAGCATTTCCCAAGACATTTTATTAATTTGTGGTCTTTCCTATCTGACCTTCATTTCCCTTTCTGCCTTTTTTGTCTCATTTCTGAGTCTTATTTGCTCTGAACTCAGTTTTTGGTTTGGTTTGGTTTTTTTTATTCTCCTCCTGTGTGTCTGGTCTCTGTTAACTAGCGGGGTTTTTTTCACAGCACTTTCAATGCTTGGAGAGCTGAGGCAGAGGCATGGAGCAGTGTACCAGTGATACAAAAGGACGGCTGTAAAAACACGTGTGACGGCAATTAATCAAGAACTCTTAGAAGCATGAAGTCATTAATTCTACTTGCAGTAAGGCTCTTCTTAGAAATTGTCCCTAATATTTGAAATTGAGAAAAAGTCAGCTGCAGGCAGCATTCCAGCTTTACTTCCTCCACTTTCATGCTGCTGCAAGCAAGGGGACTGCACGTATCCTGCTTTGGGATACACCGAGGAAGCTTTATCTTCAGACATTCCTCTTTGGGCCTGCTGTCCTGCAGGAACTGGAGCAGGTTCCACTTTAAATGCAGGAGAAGTAAGAGGCTGAGTTCCCAGCCAGAGGATTATTGCACACCATAGCAATTTCCAGTTTCTTCATTGAATATTATCAAGGCCCTGCCCTGACTGCCATCAATCACTTTTCAAGAAAGCAGCAGATTAGCAGCATCTTCAAGAGCTGTTCAGCGGCTCACAAACTGATAATTCAGTCATCTTACTTTCATTAAAATCCAGAGTTGCTGCCAATAAACAGCCACTTTTTTTAACTAGCTGACAGAGAGCTCAGTGACTAAAATACACTTAAGTAAACCAGATGAAAACATACAGGGAACCCTGTTCCTTTCAGTTGCAGGCTGAAAGCTGATATATTACATATCTGTATGTAATAAAGCTTTTTTGTTTTACTGTTCTTAGGGAAGATTGAAACTAAATCCTTGCAAAACATCTGGTTCACAACTTCAGCATTTTAATATTAAATGTTTCCTGAAATGTGTGTAACTGCACCACGCAGGTTTGCTTCATAGCTTCATAATAAATTGGTTCTAACTTATTTTGTTATCCTTGCGCTGCCTTTGATATATCCTGCTGATAATGTAACCTCAGTAATAGTGCTGTTCCAAATTCAATAGCTAGCTGATATCCCAAGCACAAATTCTGAAGACAACTGAGTATTATTTCAGTTTCAACTTTGTATTGTTTTACATTCAACTCCAAGCTTTTAATTCTCTGTTCCTTAACATTACTTAAATTCCTGTATGTTATAGATTTGTCTTCCCAAATATGGTGTTCAGTATCACAATAGGTCCCTCTGCAACTTCTCTGGATAAGGTGTGAAGAAACTTTGCACATCCTCTGAGCAACAACTGTCATGTAATTGCTGGGGCTGGTATTTAGAACTGTGTGCAAAAGCACCTGAGGGCTGGGAAAAAGAAAAAAAAATTTACAGCAGTGAAGTGGAATGTTTTCCACACCTTACAGTCATCCTGAACATCCACGAATAGACAGCAAAAGGAAATCAGAAAAGGCTCATACCCTTTAAAGCACACTAAACCTTGTGAAGATGGTCTTGCTGAGCTCAAAAGCTGTAGCTTAATAGTTCCAAATAAAGCCACGTTAAATCTTAGTGTGATGCTCTAAGTTACACAAGGTGATCTCACACCTTCATCTGTTTTCATGTTTGTGATGAACACAGTGGCGAGTCCTGACCAGACAGAGAAATTGTGCTGGCCTGACTCTGAGCTCCTGTGCTTTGGGATCCCTGTCATGCTAACACAGCTGTGCTGCTTTTCGGGCTTGAGCTGGTATTCTTGCAAGAAATGTAGCTTTTAGATTTCCAACTTAGGGTAGCCTCAGCTTCTTAGTGAGGCCTTCCAGCATGATTGAGAGCATCTCGGGAGCTTGCCTCTCCCTGGGCTGAAGAAGGATCTTTGGTTCCTAACTTTGGCTTCTCAGGTAGAGCTCAAAGACAGACTGAATAGAAACTGAAGGAGAGCTACAAGAGCCTTTGAAATACAGGAGGAGAAACCAGAAACCTCTCAGGGGCTCCTGAAGTGCTAGAAAGGACTAAAACCAAACCAACCCAAAACTTCACATGACAAACATTCAATTCTAATGCCTTAAAACCCATACTAACTGTTAGCAAAGCTTTGTGCATGATTTAGATTAGCTATGTAATTACACCATAAACCCTCACTAGGATTAAATTTCATCTGAAAGCAGTGGAACTCATGGTGTGCTTACAAATAAAGCCAATTAAGAGTTTGTAAAACTGGGAACTATTTCATAAAAGTATTGAGAGATTTAATGTCAATATGTAGCACTTTGCATGACTCACAGAGTCTGTAAATAGGTACAGGTATTTTCAGCCTGATCATTATATGACTGGCCTAGGTCAGAAAGAAATGTGAAAATACATAGTAGGAAACAACTCTTCCGAACAGCAAATAACTGGAACAAAATCCTTCAGATGATGTATAACACAGGAAATTCCATTTCAACATATTTCTTGATGCTTATTCCTGCCAGGTGGAATGGATCAGCAAAAAGGGAGAAGTCACAGCACATTATGAAAAAATGTTGGACTTTTGTGGAGGTCATCCAGCAGAACAGACAGAAACTCCACAAAGCTTCTACAACTCTCATTGCTCAAGTTCAGCTAGGTTCAACCTCGATGTCTATCTATATCTTTACAATTATTTACTTTTCAATGTATCAGTACCTTGTAAAAGCCTATTTATACAGAAAACCCTTTTCAAGCTATTTCCTTAATTTATTTCAATATAAACACATTAATTTCAATTAAAGAATAGCAGTACTGGAGTGGAGAAAAAGACATTTTCTACAACTTGTTCACAAGAACTTCTTCAGACTGTCTCCAGTATGACTCAGTATTACCTTATAATTTGCAACAGCATCAGTAGGCAGTGAATCATCTGGTTGTATTAGGCTGTGATAAAATGGACATGTCAGCACATCATGTTATGGCATATTATAGATGATTGAAGCACTCAAATTTAGGGGAAAATAAAATATTAAGAGGAAACTGTCGAACATGGCAGCTGAGATAAAAATTTCAGATCTCCACAACAGCTCACTGAAAATCAGATTTGGAATGATAAAAGAAAAGAGGGTGGAGATTTGATATAAAACCTGAATTGGTGAGATTTTTGTGTAATTAAATTCAAAACAGAAATGAGAGAGGAAAAGTTTTCCACAGTGAGCATGACTAATAACTGCCTTTCAGGAACAGACTGTTGTGTTCTTAAATGCATTTCAAAGGTTAAGCTTAAGCCCAAGATTAACGGGCATACTAGCTCTAGACAATTTTGTCCCCAGATTCCTTAGACTTCATCTTTCAGCTATTAGATATATATGAAATATCATGAGAGCAAAGAACTAGGACTTGGTGTTTTTATGAGAAGAAATATATACAATAATATGTAGCCTGTACAGCCTATTTCCATGTGTTATGTGGTGGTTATAATAAAGTGTGAGGAATAAGATCTAAGACAACGCAACACACTTTGTGATGTTCAAAATCAGCTTAATTGAGAAAAGGAGCCCAACACCCATTAGGACTCCATGTCCCAGCATTAGCTTTGGCACAGACTTCCTTTAAGAACTGGCTTTACAAGGTGCAAGAGTGCATTTGACCAGAGAGCACCACAGAGACCTTCAGAAGACGAGCAATTTTGAAAGTAAGTGGTGGGATCTGTGCCAGAGGCAGCCTCTGGCCTCTGCTCCCTGGGGCAGGAATGCTGCTCTCCCTCCCAGCAGGGCTCCTGCTCCTCCTGCTTTCTTGCAAGTTCTTGTGAATTATGGGTGACGTGTTGAAACTGCCCTTTTTGCTCTAGATTGCATAAAGCTTTCTCTATATTGAATCAGAAAGGCCAGCAGTACCTTTTGATACTAAATGAATATTAGCAAAGATAAATGCCAAAAATGAGAGGGCAAACACTTGAAGTCAAATATTAAAGTCTTTTTTTGGATTCATTACACATGTAAGCAAATAACATGAGTTTCACAAGTGTCTGTAATAGATTGTCTTCCTTTGTGCAAATGTATTTTCCATTTACTCTCTATTCTGAGCAAAGCTTAAGGCCCAGAGACAGAGACTGCCCCTTTTACTTCAGCCCAAGCCTCAGGGGTGCTTAGCAGACAGTTTGGTCAGGGGACTGTGACTGCAAGGATGCCTGCTTGGTATTGCTACAAAAGAGAATTTGAAGGGTTTTGTGTAGTGATGAGTCTGGGTCAAGGAGTAAGCAGCATTTCAGGGAGTCAGCAATTTGTATATATTAAAACAATATACATATTTCCCTCCCAGCCATCATTTTCAGAAAATAAGAGTGGAGCTGTCTTAATTTTTAATACAAATTGAGGATTTGCACTTTCCTTTAGAGCTAACAGGTTGTCCACTCTTCCTGTATTTAAAAATAAACCCCTCAAATCTCTTGATAAGCAGCATTAATCATGCTGGATCTTAACCATCAGTCATCAGCTGGCTTTTATGAACTCTGAGGTAAACAAAGAATGAGATGCATTAAAGCTGCTGTTACAGATCATGAGCTACAGATATCTACTTTCCTCGTCCCTCTTTGACTTCAAGGGACTATTATTGCTGAACATCACAAGGTGGGATATGATTTGCTAAACACTACTTGTCCAGTATGGAGCATCTGTTAGTATTTAAATATCTCATTTAAAGGTATCCAAAACTTCACAAAGGTTAGATCCCAGGCATATTTCACACACACGGATCAATTAAAGAAAAACATTAAGAGGGTTTACTCCCAAAACATTAGCAAGTATTATGATGTACAAAGCGCCCAAATTATCTTATCTCATTTCAGACCCTACTCCAGGCTGTGTCTGGAGTCCCACATTTTCTTTCGATGTCTGTATGATCAGAAGGTACACAAAGAAGGCCATTACGTAATCCAGAGGTTTTTATAGCAAACTACACTGAAGACATTAAATGTTGGAAGCTATTTTTAGCCATACTAATTGTAAGCTTAGGACATAAGCTGCAGATGTCTCCTAGGGTAAAAGGCAAGACAATGAAAGGGCTGGTAAAAGGAAAAGCTGCAGACTGCGGAAAAACAGCAGATCCAAATTCCATTAAAACTGGCAGTTCTGCCCAACACTCCCTCTAGTGGCTTTGCCCACGGAGATGAGCATGAAGGCCCATACACGCAAAAACCTCCAGCCTAATGACAAAACATCCTGTTAATGGGATTAAGTACCTTCTCATCAGATAATAGGGCATGGCAAAATCCCTGACAGTCCCAGCAATTAGATCAGAACACAGTCTGACCTTTTCCTGACGCAGGGAGCAATTTTGCAGAGGAGGTGTTTCAGTATTAATGGTAAATATGTTGGGGTTTTTTACTTTTTGGGTTTGTATTTCTTTGCGAAGTTAATTGGTCTTTCGCTACAAATGTAAAGGTAAAATATGCAAGTAACTATATAAGTAAATCCAGGCTATAAATAAATCCAGGCATTTAACTTACATGTGCATTTGCAGTTGATGACTGCATCTCCAAGAAGGTTATACTGGTTAACAAGAGGGGACTTAAACACTGTGTTCAGTTAATTAGATGAGAACTAGAACACGTAGCTGCATTGCTTCTAAAAAGTAAACCTTTCCTCTCTAACTGCTCTTGGGAGGGAAATAAATCAAAAGCTATCTCTTTCCCTTATTTTGTAAGAATTTCTTTCAATTGCTGATGTGTTTGTTTGCAAAACTGATCTGATTGCCAATTTCTTGGCATACTTATTATTGCGTCTGCTATGTTAAGTGTTATCCTGAAGGACAATGAAAGGAATTGCATGTTTGGAGACAAAGGAGGGAACAGCATTCTAGAAATTCCTTTTTAAATTTGGCAATCATGTTCAGCATTGATGCATTTGTACTGTGAACTAAGAACTCAGTGTGTGATCAGTAATTAATGTCTTCCACAAGGCAAGAAAAGGTCAGACTCAGTTGCATAAGCTTTTGGGTTTATATATATATGTCCTGGTTCTGTTACACCGCTGTGCAAACTCAGTGGAATTCATCCAGTTAGTCTGAATAAATAATTACAAACAAGGTCAAGTTTCTTGCTCATGTGTTTTCGCTAACAGTAGCATTTAGGTGCCTATTACAGATCTTAGAAACTATGGTTGAAGTAAAAATTAATGGGAACTTGCATAATACCCTGAAAACACTAAACCTAGGCACCATGAAGTTGCTTATATTTAACTGCACTAACCTACTTTTTTAACAGATAGAACATGAAGTCCTCTTGGTTATCTATAATATGCGTGCTGTGGCTGAACGGTCATCAGTGTGCACCGACAGGGCAGGAGGAAATGAGTCTCCAGGAGAACCTGAAGTGTACGTATGCTTTTCTTACCTGGGGTATGCTGGAAGCACTTGGCCCCAGCTCTCAGTCTCTTGGTGTATTTTGACTTCCACACTCACTGGTGTCAGGAGGATCTGCTTTTATGTGTGGAGCTGAGAAGCCATCTTACAGCTGACGACTACATGCATCCCCACACACACGGTGGGGAGATAAGAACAACTGAGATGAGAAAGTAAAGGGATTAACAGATAAGCATCCCATTAAAAAAAAATAATTATATATATACAGCATTTTTATAGGTTATTTGGCCTTTCATAGGTCATTAGAATATAAACTGAACCCAAAACTCAATTCAACATATATTGAATTATTTTGTTTGTTTAAATAATCTTTGAAAATGGTTATTCTACAATTATATACTTTGCTAGAAAAGATGGTTATTATAAATGATTGAAATAAACTGACTTAATTTAGATATGCATATACTCACCTTTAAGCATGCCTTTATTTTGTGCATAGGAATCCCAAGAGGATCAGCCATGATATATTGCTTCAGTCTTCATTAGTAATATTTCTGTAACAAACAAAAAATTAGGAGAGGGGAAGAAAGATACCAAGGAAGAAATGAGTGACCTCTGCTTTTGGCAGTCTCAGTGTGATGTTCTTAACTTTGTACAGCTCCGGTGGTATTCGGGGTATTTCTGCAAAGGGAACGGGTAGCGATAAGAGAGGCGCTCATGCAGAGCTGCAAGGTGCAACATGTGGTCCAATCCGGGCTGTCACCAAAACTCTGTGGTCATTACTTTGCAGAAAGTCTCGAGGTTGCACTTTTATGAAAGGCACCTGTAACTTACATTTTCAAAATGTAAAGGGAAGCTGTCACAGGCTGCTTTCAGACCAAAGGCAGGTATATAGGTTTTGACATTAGAAAACTGATGAGTAATCCTTGGAGATATCCAAAAGCCAGGATGAGGTCCTCAGCAACCTGCTCTGGCTGACCCTGCTTTGAGCAGAGGAGTTGGACTCAATGATCCAATTGGTGCCTTCCAATGATCCAAGGATCCAATGATCCAAGGTGCCTTCCAGCCTCGACTGTTCTGGTATTCCATGATCAGCAGTGAGACAGACAAGTATAGAGCTTGAGTTACACACAGCTGATCACTGGCAAAGGCTCTGGGCCAAATTCTTATCTGATGGAAATTGTCTCGGCTCTGTGTTATTCAGCATTCACTGTCCCAAGATTTGGCTCTGCAGCTGTAGGGAAACGTAGAGCTGTTTCAATTCTCTTTTGTCATCAGCACAAGACAATTTGTGATAGTGTTAAAATCTCATTAAGTCACTGTATGACTTGGCTTTTTTTAGTGTTGTCTGAAGTTGGAGAGAAGTATGTAGATGAAGAGGTAAAGAAAGCTTTGATTGGTATTAAGCAGATGAAATTTATGATGGAAAGAAATGAAGATAAGCATGTAGATCTGATGAAAACCTTGAAGAAGAGCAGTGAAGAAAAACAGGTAACTGAAGTGCATCTGGGTTTTTTTGTTTGTATATCTGTTAAATTGTGCCTCTTTTTAATCAAAGATGATTTAGCCTACCTCCTCAAAGTAGTACAGCATGCTGATGTGCTTAGGCCAACAAGCAACCCAGAAGGGATCCCACAGCATCTCCTCTCTTCTGGGAAGAATGTGAACAATATTGTATGCACACTCTGAGCAGCACACAACTCTTTATGTGGTCATAGGATTGATAGGAATCCTGCTTCTGACTTTTTATCTCACGAGAGGAAGAAAGCTCTCACAGCACCTTTATAGAAGTTTTCACTGCCTGTCTTCTGGAAGCAGGAGTTGGGCAATAAACATCCTTTTCTAGCCTCGGGAACCTATCTGTTCACATTTCAGAAGCTAAAACATTAGTTTATATTTGCCAAGTTCTTAAGAAAGAGCTTGACTGCTGGTGGGACCCTGACAGACTGAGGCTTCAACCCTGGGGGAAGCTTTCAAGAGTGTGCTGGAATAAAGAACTGAATAGCACCGCCTGCCTCACTGGTGCCTCTTCCAGATTCTGTGGTTCTTTTGAAAGCTAGAAGTGAAGAGTTTCCAAATTACAGCTTTCTAACTGAGTGACATACAGTTTGTTTTTCCCTGTGGCTGAATGGCTAAGCTATTTCTAAAATGAAACTGAAAGAGTGAGCGCTAGAGAAGATACAGCTGAGTTACCACTAATTAGCAAGTTACCTTCCTTCAGCACATCTGGTTGCAAGGTAAAACATGTCTTCTGACACAGCCCTCCTTAAGATTTGAGCTATCTCACTTGATTCTGCAGTTGGGAGGTAAACAGCGGCAGCCTGGGCATAGCCAAGCTGACGGTGAGCACCATGTGGAGATAGACAAGTTCTGCAGTAAAAGGAGATATTAAATATAAATGAAAGGAGATATATATGTGGACTCAAATGTTACTGTGGAAAGAGAACCTGAATTTTTTACCATCCAGAAGCCAGAGCTGCTGCAATGTGTTGAATAAAATATCACACTTACTGCTTATTTCTGGAAATCCCCTGCTTCACTGAATTCACACCAAGGCAACTGCAAGCAACTGTATAAAGGTCTTTTGTGTGTAAGGTCCAGCAGCTCTGCCCTACATGTCTTTATACACCTCAGGCCACAAGATGTTTCCCAGCTTGCTTTGCAAATTTCAGACCTTCAGAAAAATATCGAAACTGTAAATGATAACATGCTCGCTCTAGAGAAAGGACAGGGGATCAAGAGGATTTCCAATGTCCTAGTGCAATGCCTAGGCTCAGAGCCATGTGCTCAGCTGATCCTGAGAAATAAAGAGTACTGTATATTTAAAAACATACAAAGATCACAACTATTGCTTTCAATGAAGATGAAAGAAAATTCCCTCTTGGCCTAACAACTGGCAGTTAGTTTAAACAATTTGTATTAGCAAGCTAAAAAGTACCTGATAGCTTTCTAACATCTTTAGGAACACCAGTACACTCCCATGATCTACACAGCCAGAGTTCATAAAACAATTAAATATATTGCAAAGATCAGAAAATAATTGACTGTAGACTATGAAGACCACAGTTACTGTCTCCACCAAGCACTTTCTGACAGATTTCTTCTTTGTCAGTCTCTTCCTTCCTTATTGAAATTCTGCCAGAAAGGAACAAGACAGACCAATTAAAACATTTCTGTCATACTTAGGAACAACTTGGAACATTGTTTGAAAACTTAAACTATTAAAATATCTTGTGCTTGCAGAAAGAAATTAATGATGTGCAACCTACTTGGAAGCAATTGTGCCCCTGTACTCATCACTGGTGGGGCAGCATCTTGAGTACTGGGTTCAGTTTGGGCACCACAGCATAAGAAAAACACTGAGGGGCTGGAGCAAGTTCAGAGAAGGGCAATGAAGCTGGTGAGGGGTCTGGAGAACATGTCTTATGAGGAGCAGCAGAGGGAGCTGGGGTTGTTTAGTCTGGAGAAGAGGAGGCTGAGGACCTTGTTGCTCTCTACAGCTACCTGGAAGGAGGTTGTAGTGAGGCTGGTGTTGGCCTCTTCTCCCAGGTAACCTTGTCCTTTGACAGGACAAGGGGAAATGGCTTCAAGCTAGAAAACGGATATTTAGGTTAGACAGTAGGAAGAAGATCTTTAATATGTGGGTGATAGATCACTGGAACACGTTGCCCAGAGAGATGGTGGAGGCCCCATCTCTGGATACATTCAAGGCCAGGCTTGCTGAGGCTCTGAGCAGCCTGACCTAGCTGGAGATGTTCCTGCTTATTGCAGGGGGGTTGGACTGGATGACTTTCAGAGGTCCCTTCCAACCCAATACATTCTATGATTCTATGAACTAACGACAGGATGAGAGGAAATGGGCACAAGTTGCGCCAGGGGAGTTCAGGTTGGATATTAGGAAGAATTTCTTTGCTGAAAGAGTGGTTGGGCATTGGAACAGGCTGCCCAGGGAAGTGGTGGATTCACCATCCCTGGAGGTGATGTGGCGCTTTGGGACATGGTCTAGTGGTCATGAAGGTGTGGGGTAGAAGACTGGACTTGATGATCTTGGAGGTCTTTTCCAACTTTAACAGTTCTATGATTTTACTTCAATAGGAAGAACTTATCTGTCTTTCCATCGCCCAGTCTATTCTAAAAAGATGCTTCCGATCTACTCAGTTTTGTGCTCTACCTGATGAAGAACAAAGCAGGAAATAGAAGCAGCATTGTAAAATGCACCTTGTTTCTTTTCAGTATGGAAGGAGTGCCTCACACATCCACAAGAGCAGGAAGAAACCCCCTCACTACAGCCTTTTGATTAGCAGTATCCCAGAGGAAATGCTACCATTTTACATATTATTTCATACAATCTCTGCATTAGAGAAAGAATTCACGTATGGTAAGGACCTAGACTTAAAGAATAAAGCAAAACAACAAAAAAGGGCTATTTGTGGTACAGATGAATACTGCAGATATGTTATAGAGAAAAAAATTATACAAGTTGAGCACATGACCTTGTGAGAAGTTGAATGCTTCTTGAAGAGACAGACATAAGGTTTTTTTCATAATCTCAGAGATCCAGGTAGACTGTAGAGATCCATTTGGTTTTGTAGGCTGTGCTTTCTGAGAGAACAACATCAGGAAAAAACCCTCTAAGGAAAAGTTTTTCAGTTCCCTCTGTATGCAAAAGTGGCTGAGAATACAACCTGCCCTATTGCTTAGGGATTAGCAAAAAAAAAGAATACAAATAGCCAAAATGGGTGGTCAACTCTGGGTTAAGTATTTAGAAAATTACCTGAAAATTGCCTTCAATTCAATCTTTTTTCCTCCTCAGCAAGCCTTGCGACTTATGAATGAAGTAAAGGAAAGATTAGAAGAAGAAGAAAGACAATGTCAAGTATCCTTGAAAGATTTATGGGATGAATGTGAATCTTGCTTAGAAAGTAGCTGTATGAGGTATTATACAACTTGCAAACGTGGTGTGTCAACATTTAGAGGAAAGGTAAGAAGAAATTTTGTGTCTGGGAAATACTCTTGAATTCACCTAACAGTTTTAAAATATGGAAGATCTTTAATTTGAGATTACTGGTGATACTTTAAGCTCTTTAGATACCTCTCATGGATAACTCTTGGACTTTTAAGAGTCTATGGATGTCAGGTGGAAATCGTTGCAGTAAAAGCTATATATTGCACTGTCACTGTCTTTGACCCTCTTGGTAACTTAGTGAGCTGTATGGTTTACTCGAATCATCCCAAGTAAGAAATGTGTTGTGACTTAAATTGTTTTTAAAATGAGAGGACAAAGACAGTAGCCGTGGCTGAAGACACGCAGGCAGCGGGGGCAATACTGTTCCTGCAGTGCTGTTTCATAATTGACCTTCCCTCTGAGCTGTGCTAGTGGCTGGATTAAGCAGTTGATCTGATTTAGGAAAAAAAAAAAAAAAAGAAAATATATGTAATCTATATGTGTGTGTTTGGCAGGGTGTTTCTTGGCTCCTACCAGTTTTCTAATGCCATGAAGTGTGGCTCCTCAAACCACTGCATCTGCTCAGGCAAAGGTAGTGCGTTAAAGCATGGAGAGGGAACCAGTGGCTGAGACCCCGGGACTGGGAACTCTGTGAAGCAGAGGTGACATTGGTCTCTTCTATCATCAAACCATGGACTTGGAGCCACTGTTTCATTGATTTTAATGGGCTTCGGTTTGCACAAGGACATGAGGACTCTGTGAGGGCAGCAGGGTATTTACAGACCACAGCGACAACAATTCCCTTCTGTTCCCTACGCTGCACATAAGTACCACAGAATTGTTTCCAAGATAAAGTGCAAATTGTTTGTTGGAAGAAACTCAAAAGCTGATACTAACTTTAAGCCTCCACAGATTAAAGGCCAGCGCTTTTACTCCAGATTTGATTTGGATCTAATGATTTAGACTGACTGAATGTATTTTCTCTCTTTAAAGTCTAGTATCTTAAATTACTCCAGAGAATATGCTGTGTTTGCAGTTATTGAGGGGGCATTGTTTCCATGGGTGTTTGAAAAAGAAAAATTAGAGACACTTATCTGAGATGAAAAGCTGATAAAACTGTCAGGCAGCTGATCTATTTCCTTCTTATACACAGGTTGAAGATTTTTTGAGGAAAATACCTCCATTCATTTTTACTTTTCATGAGGATCAAGGAAAAGACATCCAGTTTAATGAACAGCCTGAGAAAGAGGATACCCAGCTAGTAAAAATGGAAGATTTATTTAGGCAAATATTATTGGACATGGGCTCAGTAATTGACAGAAGTTTCATTTTTTTCAAGCAGATGCAAAAAGAATTTGACCAGTCTTTTCAGATGTATTTCATGTCTTCTCTGGACTTGAATGAGTCCACCAGGATGCCAGCTTTAGCTGAGGACATCACCAGAAATGATGGCTCACAGAAAGGCTGGGGCATACCCAGCTTCTTACAGACAGTGTTTGATTTCAGTAAGATGGTGTTCGAAAGTGTCAGTGAAGTGATTACTGAAGTATTTGATGGATACAGAGGTAACAGAAGAGATGTGCCAGAACAAGCCAAAGGCAAGTGTTAGAAAAATTATTAACTGTGCTGTCAATGACATCAAACCCCTCGGGATTGATAAACTCTGGTTAATAATTCAGTTTGTATAATGTTAGTGTGAGATACTCTATGGAAGGTCTGGAGGGTTTCTTGGTTAAGCAGGTCTGGGTCAACTTGATTGGTTAAATGCAAAGGTACATATCAGCTAGAAATCCCAGAGAAGTGTCACAGGGGCACCTATGGGTCCTACATGGCCCGATTTTCACAGCAATTCTTGAAGCATTTGCAGGAGTTCCCCAGGAATGCTTGAATTCACAATGGTTGCAGGTTTCCATAACGCTGACTGACAGGTCTGATCTCAGCGTTTGTCAGGATATGGTTTGTATCGTATCGTTTGACACGTCACCAATTCTAAAAAATCCGGGTAATTCTGTGAGATATCAAGGCATATCCCTGACCTTGTCGAATAGCATTAAGCTCAGACAGACAGCTGCCAATCAAATACAGACCAGGCATCAGGTTTTCTAATGAGCAGAAAAATTCTGAGCATGACATTGGTTTCAGGTGACAACCTTCAATGGAGGAAAAAAAACATGGTCAACTTTTACAATACAAATAAGACTTATCCTTCTAATCTTACTAGTGCAAACAGAAAAACAAGCATCATGCAGACACACGCTGGTGCCTGTCTGTAAGGAGATCACAGCAAGCACATGCCATAATTCCCAGTGGCAAGTGATATAACCATGATGTGATCATCACAAAATAAAAAGTGAAGTGATTCTGCAACAGTATTTTTTGGTTTTCCCTGTATCATGACCCATGTTACCCCAGAAATAAGCTTTGCTACTGGGCTCTCCTCTAGTTGTAAATGATTATGAAATATCTTGACTTCTAAGGGTCAAAAAGACCTTACCAGAACTGGCGGGTTTGGCTGTTAGTGGGGAATAGGCCACTATGCCTTTACAGGGGAATATACTGCAATATACAGGGGCGTGAACTGCCTGAAAGAAAGCATGATTTGTATCTTCTCTTCTACTTTTTAATGTTTTATTTCTTGATTTTTCAGTTTTTGGATTCGTTTTCTTTTGGTTTGTTGTGGGGTTTTTTTTGGGGGAGGGAGAGGGGATCTTATGCCAGATATTTTGGATAAAGGGCATGAATTTATATTTTAGCACACAACATATGTAATAAATATTTATTTATCAAAACCTTAAGCTTAATGGCAGTCTAAAAATGCTGTGACTTCATTTTAGATCCTGACAGAAGAGGCATGTTCTCAAAAATTCTGTCAGGGCGCCAGAGACCTCTGTGCAAGGAGCTCCAGGAGAACTCCTCTGGATGCCCACAGCTCCACGAGACATGTCACAAATGTCAAGACAATCTTCTGCATGGTAAATAGCTATTTTGGATTATTTTTTTATTATTATTTTTCCTGTAATGAGTCAGTCACTGCTTTGTAGGTGTTGAGGTTGTAGTTTTCGTCTGTGCCATTTCCACACTTCTGTAATTGACAAATTCAGCCGCTGGGTTTTTGCGGTAACTCTAGATACAACCACCCCTCCTCACTCCGGTCGGCTTCAATGCCCTTTCCCCACTGTCTCCACGGAGTGTCAGTGTAACTCAGCTGTTACACACCGCTGGAGTTCCAAGGCGAAGTTCTGCACTCTGTAACAAAATAACTCCCTATTTCCTTGGAGTTGCCATCCTGCAGGGAAGCAAGAGGTCAGGTACTGGTCGATCCCACCTGGTGCAGAAGTGGTGAGCAGAAGCCAAGGAGATGCTCACACTCCTGACACTCACTTCTCCTGCAGACAACTGAATGTACCTAGTGAGACCTCACCTGGAGCACTGCGAGACCTCACCTGGAGCGCTGCATCCAGATCTGGGCTCCCCAGTTCAAGAGGGACAGAGAGCTACTGGAGAGAGCCCAATGGAGGCTACAAGGGTGATGAAGGGACTGGAACAGCTGCCTTACGAGGAAAGGCTGAGAGCCCTGGGGCTTTTTAGTCTGCAGAGGAGAAGACTGAGAGGGGATCTAATTAATGTCTATGAATACATGAGGGCTGGGCATCAAGAAGGCAGGGACAACCTCTTTGCACTCGTGTTGTGACAGGACCAGGGGCAATGGATTCAAGCTCGAGCACAGGAAGTTCCACCTCAACATGAGGAAGAACTTCTTTCCTGTGAGGGTTACAGAGCCTGGAACAGACTCCCCAGAGAGGTTGTGGAGTCTCTTCTGAGACTTTCAAAACCTGTCTGGATGCATTTCTGAGCGATCTGCTCTAGTTCTGTCCTGCTCTGGCAGGGGGGTTGGACTTGATGATCTCCATAGGTCCCTTCCAACCATTCTGTGGTTCTGTGATACCATCAGGTAGAATTCAGCTCCTCACAAGGAAAGCAAGCACTGAAGAGCCTGAAATTATTCTGTGTTGAACCATATCAGCAAACAGTGCTGGCATGAAGGACAAAAAGGGGACTGCTCGTCAGTGCATTAGGAGATGGCAAAGTTCTAGCAGGCACCCTCCACGGGCACCTGGAAAAAAACCAGGCTGTATCACCTAAAGCAGCTCTCAGGAGTCCAGCTGCAGCACAGCACATCTGGATTTCCAGAATTACTTTGATCTTAAAAGGTTCAAACCCACACGTCTTCAGAATGTCTCCAGTGAAGCAAATATTACTGACACATTTTGAAAAGACCCCATCCAATTCACCATAAATATCTGTGTGTATATAACTGTGTGTTACAGATACAAGTTCGTATCTGTGGTTACTGTACTAGGAGCCGGAAGGTGTCCCTTGACAGCCCGATTTGACAGAGAACAAATTGATTTTTTTCCATAGTAATTTTTGTATACATTTAAATTTAACTTCTTGTTCAAAATTATTATTTTAGTAAAGAAAAAAACAGCAGTCTTCAGTTCTGAATTCATGGCAGATTATACTAGTCACATTCTAATGTCTAGATATTATTAGATAAATATTAAGCCTTAACACTCAATACATCAACATAAATCATGGGCTTGCTTGTAATAACCTGTATCATAAAATAGTTTGGGTTGGAAGGGACCTTAAAGGTCATCTAGTCCAACCCCCCTGCACTGACCAGGGACATCTGCAACTAGAGCAGGTTGTTCAAAGCTCCATCCAACCTGACCCTGAATGTTTCCAGAGATGGGGCATCGACCACCTCTCCAGGAAACATGGGCCACTGTTTCACCACCCTCACCATAAACAATTTCTTCCTTATATCCAGACTGAATCTACCCTATTTTAGTTCAAAACCATTACCCCTTGTCCTGTTGCAACAGGCCCTGATGAATAGTCTGTCCCCATCTTTTTTATAAGCCCCTTTTAGCACTGAAAGGCTGCAGTAAGGTCTCCCCTGAGCCTTCTGTTCTCCAGGCTGAAGAACCTCAACCCACTCAAACTTTTTTTCATAGGAGAGGGGCTCCAGCCCTCTGATCATTTCTGGGGCTCCTCTGGCCCTGCTCCGACAGGTCCCTGTCTCCTGTGCTGAGGGCTCCAGAGCTGGACCCAGCACTGCAGGGGGGTCTCCCCAGAGCAGAGCAGAGGGGCAGAATCTCCTCCCTTGACCTGCTGGCCACGCTTCTTTTGGTGCGACCCAGGATATGACTGGGGCTTTCTGGGCTGCACTCACCTGTTGTTGGCTCATGGCTGGCTTTTCATCCACCAGTACCCCCAAGTTCTTCTCTGCCGGCTATTCCAAATCCCTTAATTCCTCAGCCAGTATTGATACTGGAGGTTGCCTTGACTCAAGTACAGGATCTTGCATTTGGCCTCACTGAACCTCAGGAGGTTCATATAGGTCCACTTGTCAAGCCTGTTCAGATCCTTCTGGATGGCACCTTATCCCTCAGGGATGCCAATCACACCACTCAGCTTGGTGTCATCTTCAGACTTACTAAGAGTGCACTTGATCCCATTGTCCATGTCATTGATGAAGATATTAAGCAGTACTGGTCCCCATACGGACCCCTAAGGGACACCACTTATCACCAATCTCCATCTGGACAGAGCCATTGACCACTACCCTCTGGATGTGACCATCCAACCAATTCCTCATCCACCAAACAGCCCACTCATCAAATCTGTATCTCTCTAACTTAGGGAGAAGGACATTCTGGGGGATTCTGTCAAAGGCCTTACAGAAGTCCAGATAGATGACATTTATAAGCCCTCCCTTGTCCATTCATGTAGTCACTCCATCAGAGAAGGCCACTAGGTTGGACTTGTCCTTGGTGAAGCAAGGCTGTCTGTCTCAATCCTCCATGTGCCTTAGTAGAGCTCCTAGGGAGGACCTCTTTGATGATCTTCCCAGGCACAGAGGTGAGGGTGACAGGTCAGTAGTTCCCAGGATCCTCCTTCCTACCCCTTTTAAACAAGGGTACAATAGTTCCATTTTTCCAGTCACCAGGGACTTCACCTGACTGCCCAAATATCATGGAGAGTGGCTGGACAACTACATCAGCCAGACCCTCAGGGCTCTGGGATGCATCTCATCAGGTCCCATACACACCCCTTTGCTAGGCCTTTTTTACAGTTTCCTATACTTCAGCTAGAAAAGATGAAGTAGGAGACACAGTACTTTCCTGTAAGCTTCATGCTGGCTGTTTTTTCTAACAGATTGCCCAAATGTTCCTGAACTGCACATAAAGTTTGATGAAGCCTTTAAACTGGTTAATCTCTCAAGGGAACAGTATGAGCAGATTCTCCAGGTGGTTCAGCGTCATACAGAAGACACTTCCTACTTGTTGAACAAAATGAAAGAAAGATTTGGGTGGGTGTCTGAGTTATCCAATATGACCATCGAGCCAGAAAATGTTTTCAATATAGTTAAGGTAAGGGTTGTCTTCTGAAAGGAGCTACTGCACTGTGCTCTTTGACCTATGCTTCACTCATACTTAGCGCTCTTGGGGACTGTGGATGTTTGTATGTGTGTAACATTTGGGTTTTACAACACAAAGTTCCTACTCTTGAATTTATCTATGCTTGATGAACTGAAACTCCAGAGATTAGAAAATATTTGCCTCTAAATCCTTTTGATCTGATGGATGGATGACAGGCTAACCTCAGTCACCGCAGGTAAGAGTAAATTGACACTAGCAGCTTTGACTGGCCTCAGATTGCCATCACAGATGAATTTCACTGTACCAGTCAGTAACATACCCTTACCGGATCACTGAATATCTAGCTATATGTCTATGTCTGTACCTATCTATCCCAAAGGTCAAAGGGAAATGTTATGCAGATTATTTCAGTGGAAGCTGCATGTCTTTAACAGCATCTGTCAACATCCAATGCATAATGATTAAGTCATGTATATATCTATACATATGATTAATACGCAGTGATTAATCTCACACACAAGAATATACCCAAGGTACATTCAATCCATTTTCCTGGGTGAGGAACAAATACTATTCTCCTTTCCAACTCAGAAATTCTATTTACTACTATTACTACACAAACTTTATATGAAATGATTGTGCAATCCACCAAAAAAGCACAAAATCAGGAACAAGAGGGCAGGCAGAATCTAAGCACACTTTCTCAACCAGGTCCAAGCTATCCGCTCTGGAAAAAGAAAGTACAGAACTAAATCTAGTTTAGAAAAGCAGATAGGAATGAGTAACTTTAATCACACAAACTTTTTCTTGAAATTAGTGGGACGACTCACAGGTTCTCATTACAGAAACAGATGTATTTCATGGTATAAATATTAACACGCAATTTTTTATTATGGTCTCACAGTGCTGTGCCAGCTTTTCACACCGCCTACGGTAAGTTTGGGCATAAATTCAGACACCCGCTGTCTTTTCAGGAGAAAGTAATGTAAAGAAAGTAGATGAGTCCAAAATATTCCTCTGTTTAGTTTTCCCCTATTAAGGACAGTAGACAGCAACAAAACTGAAAGTATGCAGTGCTTTGTAGTGTTCATTACTGACTTTTTCTCTTCTAGGTGATACCTGGTGATCCCTCCAGTAAAAATGAAACAGTAGTAGATGTGAATGTTCTGACTTCGCCTACTTTCACCATTAAAGTTCCGCCCAATTTAGACCCAAAGAGTGCTGAATTCATTGAATACATAGCTGGGAAAGCTCTGCAACTATATAAGCAGAATTTTTAAGCGGTAAGTTCATTCTTTCTCTTTTTATTGAGAACACAGTTCTTCATAAGAGGTGTACTATACTGCAGTAAAGTTCAGTTGGAACAGGATTCAGTCATGCCTTATACAAGCCCATCTCCTCAGAAATGACACACTGATTGAGACAAACAGAAGCATTATGGAAAACAAAACCAAATTCTAGCTGGCAAAACACAGTCATGATGATATTAGAAGAGATTTGACTTATTTAACTGTGAAAACCTTGATGTCTAAGTAACATCTGAGATGAGGCAATACGATGATAACATTCTTTCAGAAGAGAATTGCCTCACAACCACAGCCCAGAGCCTTGGCATCAGAAACCATGTCACTGTGTTCATTAATCACAAGTGAACCAGAGTTACCACTATTCATTATGTCTTTTATTTTCAGTGAAGTTTAAGAGCGTACTCTGTGTTATGTTTAATGACAAAGGAGGGCAAAGTTATCATCAGCACAAGGCCTTGAAAGAGCTCGTTCACTGTAACATTTTCCCATTAGCAGAACTCTGCTTAGAATAACAGTCTTAACAGAGTCTGCAGTCTGACTCGTAGGAACAGGCACAAGATCCTTCTCATGGGCTTCTGAACATTTTTGTAGAAATTATGTAATGATGACAATAGATTTTTTTTAATGTATTATGACAATATTAATTTCCTTAGTCTGATTATGATTTTTAGCCTGAATCTTGTCTCATTTTCCTGTGCAACATATCTTGTGTAGCCATTTCATACCTGAGAAAAGTAAGTGTCATTAAAATTTTGAAACCACAATACCATTTTATGTTCAGCTTCCACAACAGACTTAGGGTATGTGGAAGTGTGACAAAAGCAAACAGCTAAAAATCACAAGAAAAGGGAAAGTTCTATAAGAAGGGAAAAAGAGGAAGAAAATCTGTTTCTGCTTGTTTTTTATGTTGTGCATGTTCCTATAGCAGGGCACTGATATATTCCACATATACTTATTTTTCTAACATCCTTTTCTCAGTCCAAAACCAAAATGTTTAATCAATTTTTTTTTTCCTCCTAGGAAAGAAGATAACCTGAAATCTTTCTTCCTGAAATCCAGTATATATCCCTTAGGTGACATATCCCTGAGCTCAATGTACAGCTAATTCCTCCTAGGAAAGAAGATAACCTGAAATCTTTCTTCCTGAAATCCAGTATATATCCCTTAGGTGACATATCCCTG
>JANHGN010005870.1:0-16336 GCA_024605025.1 Megaceryle maxima | reverse complement strand
AGCTCAATGTACAGCTAATTGTTAAACGACTAGGGTTAAAATAGCTGCCTATAAATAAAATTTAGTTTAGCAAATACTGTGACATATGAGCTAGCAACAGAAGGCTGTAGAAATCTTTTAACCCAAACCCAAATTAAAAAAAAAATTATTAAATTACTTAAATAAAATGTTATTTATTATGTAAAATAGGCAATCTTTGATAACCAGCTATGGCTCTGGTTATCCAAAGGTTAAAGGAAATAAATCAGCTGGAAGCATACAAATAATTCCTATTTGCCGATTTAAATTCAAGTACATTCTTCAGCCTTTTCAAGACTGGTCCCTACACATGTTGCATGTTCAGGATCAACCAATTTCCATATGCATGTAGCTTATTATTTTCCAATGAAAATGTTCAATTTCTTTTTCCAATTGCTTTTGATCTTTAGCATATACATTAAATTACATTTCTGAATATGCAATAGTGAGTAATTCTTCTGCCCTTGGCAGTTCTTAATTGTACTTTGCCTCTGGAGTTAAATTTTTAATAATTATCAGGGAAGCCTTTATCAGAAAATGTTTGTTTTTTCTTAAATTATACACATTAATTTTCAATAGTATTTGCAAATTATAATACAGGTTACCTACGGATGTATCTGTGAGTTAGAAGCAGAGCTCTAGGTGGTTTGGTTTTATTTGCTGTGTCTGGCATTTCTAAGCATATTTTGCACGTGGTAATATTCACCATTTCCAACTGTATCTATTGCTGCTGAACACATGGTATTTGTTTCCCAGTGTACAAAACCACCTATATTGGATGTGAGTACAGAAAAATAACAGTACCCTAAATATACCGTACCTTTTCCTTTACTTCTATACATGTGAGTAAGTATACACATTTATACCAGAAAAAGGTCACTTCATGGTTTTAATTAGTGGGAAAGATGTTTCCCTGCCTGCTGTAAGGAACAGCAGCATTTTCCAGTCCACAGTCATAGAGTCATAGAATGTTAGTGGTTTGAAGGGACCTCTGGAGATCATCGAGTCCAACCCCCCTGACAGAGCTGGAACACCCAGGGCAGCCCACACAGGAACAGATCCAGGGAGGGTTGGAAAGTGCCCAGAGCAGGAGACTTCACAACCTCTCCTGGGCAGCCTGTTCCAGTCTCTGTCACTCTCACAGTAAAGTTCTTCCTCATATTGAGGTGGAACGTCTGGCTTATACCCATTGTTCCTTGCCCTATTACTGGGCACTGCAGAAAAGAGCCTGTCCCCTTCCACTTGTCACCCACCCCTCAGATATTTATAGACGTTCATAAGATCCCCTCTCAGTCTTCTCAAGACTAAACAGCCACAGTTCTCTCAGCCTTTCTTCACAGGGGAGATGTTCCAGTCCCTGCATCATCCTCATAGCCCCTGTTAGACTCTCTCCAGTAGATCCCTGTCTCTCTTGAATTGGGGAGCCCAAAACTGGACACCGTATTCCAGCTGTGGTCTCACCAGGGCAGAGTAGAGTGGGAGGGGAACCTCCCTAGACCTGCTGGACACAGTTTTCTTAATGCTCCCCAGGAGGCCATTGTCCCTCTTGGCCACAAGAACCCATTGTTGTCCCGTGGAGCAGTTACTATCCAGCAGGGCTCCAAGGTCTTTCTCCGTAGAGCTGCTTTCCAGCGGGATGACCCCTAACCCGTACTGGTGCCAGTGCTCTGATTTGTTCCACCTCCAGTGCACGTGCCTGTGTTGCAGGCCTATCGCCCGTAATCGCAGCAGCTGTGGGAACGCCGAGCGTTAGCCGGGAGCCGACTCAACAAGACGCTCGGCTGGTAGGGTGCACCAGAAGAGAAGCGTTCAGAGAATGCGTGCGTTTTGGCGAACGGAGAGAGGATACCTAGAAAATGTTCAGAGGACACCACGCTGAGGACACAATGAGGACAAACCAGCGTGGTATGGCGCATGGGCTTGCGTTCGGTGCTCGGCGCAGCGGGACGAGCCCGGTGCGGTGCCTGGGAAGGCGGCTGCGGGCGGGTGTCTCCAGAGTGCGGCCAGGGACCTGACGGGAGAGGCACGGGAGCCACCCGCCCCACCCACTTTCTTACCCGCCCTGACCCCTCCGAGTCCCCTCGGCACCCTGCGCCTCGGCATCGCCGCGGCCACACCACCGGTGCATCCCTGCCCTTGTCGTGCGGCCTCCCTCCCGCCGGGCAGGGAAGGAGGAGGCGGCGGCGCTGAGGGGCCAGGGCCGGCAAGGAGGGAGGAGGAGGCGGTCGCGCCCCGTTCCGCCCGCCCCTCGGCGCCGCTTGGCGGGAAAGGCCGCGCTTTGGCGGGCTCGGCGGAGAAGCGGCTGGCGCAAGAGGCACACAGGCGGGCGGCGGGAGCATCCTCCGTCCGGGGCGCCTCTCGCCCTCTATGCCAGCCGAAGGGGAGATGTCGAGCGCGGTGGCTGCCGGACCGGAGCCCTGCGAGCAGCAGTACTTGCAGCAGGTCCGGCACATCCTACAGCACGGCCACCGAAAGGAGGATCGCACCGGCACCGGCACCATCTCCGTCTTCGGCATGCAGGCGCGATACAGCCTGAGAGGTTGGCACCTCGGCCTCCTCCCCTGCCCCTTGCCCCCTCCCCTTGCCCGCCGCGGCCCCAGCAGCCGCCGCTCAGCGCCGGGGGTAGGGCCGCCATCTTCCACCTCGGGGCTGTCCCTCTGCTGCTGCCTGAGAGCGCGGCCTCCCACTGCTCAGGGCCGGGGCTCTATCCCGGTGCCGGGGCCTTCAGCTTTGTCTCATCAGCTTCTTCGCCCTCTTCCAGCCCCCCCAGCCCGCGGCAGCTCGCACCCCTGCTCTCCCTCGGCCTCGCAGCCCGGCCCCATGCTGTCACCTGTTGACAAGCAGGGTTAGATCTTGAGATAGCCCGTTCCAGTCCTTTCTAACCGTTCAGGCGTAGTAGGATGGGTGGTTATGAAATAGATTTACCAATATTTTATCTTAAGCTTCTGCTTCCCACTGGGAATGCCGGCCCGTGCGCTGCCGCGGCCTCAGGGCCGAGCGCACCTGGCTCCCGCGGGTACCTCTTCTTCCCCCACTGCCCACGAAAGTAAAAGTCAGGCTCTTGCCTTTCCTGGCCTGAGTGTGAGAATTACACATCCTTTCCCACCTCTCTGCTTCATACTGAACCCTCTGAGTGTCAGATGGTGGCGCTGCCCCCAAGGTGGAGGAGAACCCAAGTGTGTTCACCCTGACAAACTGCAGGTCGCGCCTGACACTCTGAAACGTTGACAGGTCAGTTCCCACTGCTGACGACGAAGAGGGTGTTCTGGAAAGGAGTGCTAGAGGAGCTGCTGTGGTTCATCAAGGTTTGGTATTTGGATGTCTCTGTGCGGGGTGTGCCCGAGAGTGGTATCAACAGAACAAACTACTGTGGAGTGCATGAAGGAATTTGGGGTAACTGCAGATGCTTCTGTTCGGATGACTAGTAGGGCAGAGGTGCAACTACCTAATATTTTGACTACTCATGGTGGAAGGTCGTTATCTTCAAGGCATTCTGTGCATTTTAGTGGAGACTGTTGCATTATTACCAATCAGAAGAGTTTTCCTTCTGTTTCTTTTGAAGGGACATAGTCTGAAATAGTGAGGGCCTTTGCTAATTTGCCTATACCCCACGGTTAGAAAACCTAGCACAGTTTCTTTTATTAGTGTTTGAGTAAGAATAATATGAAGTAGATTATAAGCAATTTAGTGATCTGTTTTTTAATAGCTTGATTTGAACAGAAGCAAGCAGCACAGAACCATCACTAAGATGGTAAGACTGATGTAAATACTAAGCTTTTTAGTAGCAAAAATCGCACAGCTCATAGCTGTGGTTGGAGTATTAAAATTCAACTGTAGATAATAGATTGTGATGTAAGTGTTCCTGTGTGTGTTGTGACATTGTGCAGATATGAAGTCTATTTAACTGCTAGACGCAGGACTCGAATGCACATTCATTTTTAAATTAATTTTCAAATAGGAAAGACTAGACACTTCTCAAAACAGAACACTTTTTATATTGGAATTTTAGGGATGCTGATTTGGATGTGTTGCAGAACTTGGTGCAACAACAAGCATTTTAAGACCTTAAGCTCATTATAGGTGGATTAGCAAAGACAATGCCTAAGCCATGAATTTTTTTTTGTGTGTGTTTTCATCCATCTATAAAGTAAAATCTTGTTCTTTGCAAAGGTGCAAATGAAATGATACACCACAGTTGATCTTGAGGCTGTACTGTTTGTGCATTCACAAAGGTATAAGAATCCTGAGTAAAATAGCAGCAACATGACACTTCTGACTTCATCCTAGTGTGTTGCTCCTAAGTTTTATTCTGTCCCATGTGCAAGAACCTGATGCAGTAGATTAATCACATTGGTCGTCTGTTATAAGTGGAGAAATACTGTAGACTAGTAAAGCTTAATAAAGATGTTTCAAAGCATCTCTTCTGAGTTGGAATTAGGAAGCAGACTTCTTAATGTCTGTGTTTTGTAGGGTTCTACAAATGCCAAAGAGCTCTCTGCAAAAGGTGTGAAGATTTGGGATGCTAATGGATCACGTGAGTTCCTGGATAAGCAGGGCTTCAGCACCAGAGAGGAGGGGGATTTGGGGCCAGTTTATGGTTTCCAGTGGAGACACTTTGGAGCAGAATACAAAGACATGCACTCAGGTAATCATGTACAAATGTAACCTTGATTGCTGAGTGAGACATCTGCGATGCCTCACTTCCAGAAGTCTGGATAGAGTGGACTATTGTTGAAGGGACCGTTCACAGTACGAACCGTAGCCAGAATAAATAGTCAGTGTTTGAGAGGGTTAATTTAACCTTTTTTTTTTTTTTTTTTTAACTCAGTCTAATTATCCTGAAATATGTATCTTGATAGATTGTAGTTTGATGTTTGTAGAACAGATGAATCATAAAGCATATATTGTTTTACTTTAAGCTAGAGCAGATACAGTCGCTGGTAGATGGAAGGATGTGTGTCTACTGCAGCCCAGAAACACAAGCTAGCTGATGTTGGTACATGCACTACATTCATTGGAGAGTGTGGAAGAGAAAGGTTTTCCCATTCTGCAGCTAGAACAAAGTAGGATGTATCCATAGCTGATGATGCAGTGGACAGAACAGCTATAACAAGTTATGATGGGGTGCAGTACCTGTTGGTATTATTTTCAGTGGAACTGGTCCATTAGACTTACTGAAGGTTCTCAATGGCTCTTTTCTAAGTCACTGAAAGAGAGGATGTACAAAATGTTCAGAGAGCTGCCATCACAAAAAGATTCTCCCTCTCTGGCTGGTGTGATTTTTAACTCAGATTAACAACAGGGTTAGTTATATTTTTTTCCTCTTGGTTTGTTTTTTTTTTTTTTTTTGTCAGTGTGGTCTCAAAGTTCACATAAGTTGCAGATATTTGACTTAGTATTGGACTGTTGACCATTGGCAGAATACAGCTTTATGTTAAATGATGCAAATTGTCAAGGGACACTGTTGAAAACTTATTAAAATGTTTCAGCATTCCTGAACTTTAAAGGTCTGAGGCATAACATAGTTTGGAAAAACTGAACAAGGTAAGTCCCTATAGCTTTCATTACTAATAGATTTCTTGAAGTTGCATTTCCAATGGATAGGTAATGAGGTTCAGAAACTAACATAACCATTTGATAAGGCTTCTGGCACAGTATTGCTGTCAGAAGAACTCATAGAATCATAGACAGGCTTAGGCTGGAAGGGACCTTAGATATCATGTAATCCAACCTCCCTACCATGGGCAGGGACACCTTTCAACTAGACCAGGTTGCTCAAGGCCTCATCCAACCTGGTCTTGAACACCTCCAGGGAGGGGCATCCACAGCCCCTCTGGGCAACCTATTCCAGAGTCTCACCACCCTCCTACTGAAGAACTTCTTCCTAAGATCCAATCTAAACCTATTTTCCCTCAGTTAAAACCCCTCATCCTATCGCTGGACACTCTTGTGAAAGGTCCCTCCCCAGCCTAGAAGGCAGTTATAAGGTCCCCCTGGAGTCTTCTCTAGGCTGAGCAGTTCCTTGAGATACTCATATAATATGGCCTTGTTTGCCAACTTGGGTCTCCCTGTAACCATAATTTGGTGTTGCTTTGGTGTTATTAGAAAAAATTAGTTACCAGCCAGCCATACTGATTCACTGGCATGAGTCCTAACAGTGAGTCACAGCTAATGGCGCTTTTATTCTGGAATCCATTGTGATGTTCAGTTAATTCCTTATATAACTGGTAAAGAGCCTAAAAATCAGCCTGCAAGCATCACTGAGTGAAATGTAATACCCTGTACTGTACATGATTAAAGTTCCCCTCTGGCACTGAATGCTATGACAATTTAGTTTTTATACATGGCCTTGCGAGTGTGAAATGGATGTGTTCATTCATGTGTCAAAAACTCTCTCATTTTGAGCATGCAGAGAATGCCAGCATCCCGTGCTACTGGCCTAGGCATAATTGTAATTTTTTACTTCTTTTTTTTTAAGGAGGAGCACTGTAGCATGCATCGAGAAAGGCATCTTAATTCAGAAATACTATGAGCAAATTACCTTAAATACTGTGAATGAATGGGTGGTGATGTTGCCCAGTCCAGTACAGCTTTTGTCTAAGTAACAGAGCATCATGAATGATGAAGTAACATGCTTTGTCCAGTTAATTTATTTGTATTGCAACTTTGTTTCCTGGGATGTAGTGTTTATGCAGACTTCTCACTAGGTCTCAAAAGATGTCTACTTGTTGAGGCTTGGAATAAAGTGTTCTAAATAGGAATGGTCCTATTTCCGTGGGTGCTAAAGGTAATCGAAGCACACAAAGAGATGGGGGACATAGGAAAATATTGTCAAGAGAATTTCCCAAACCTCTGAGCACTCTAAGGAAGAACAAGAATAGCCTGTGCTTGGAGGTGCTAACTGATAAATGTAATCTCTTTCAAAGTTAGAATAAAATTTTCAAAGGTGTCATTTGGGTCTCACTTTGCAGTGGGATGTGGGCTGGGCTTTAAAAAACATACAGTGACTTAAATCTATCTGGCTTACATCTTATTTGGTGTCTTTCTTCAGATTACTCCAACCAAGGAGTTGATCAGTTGCAAAAAGTGATTGAAACAATCAAAACCAATCCAGATGACAGAAGAATCATTATGTGTGCTTGGAATCCTAAAGGTATTGAACAGCACACTTCAAGTGAATGCAGTGTACATTATCTTGCTGATCCTGCGTCGTCAGTTCTAGTTGGCTTATTCTTTGTAAAACTACCAGAGATGCTTGATTTTCTTTCTGCTTAATTCTTTTTCTACTTAACTGTCACATTCAGACCTCAAGAATTTTGAATGATTACTTCAGTTTTTCTCTCTAGGTTAAAGTGAGCAATATACCTGGCTACTAGTGTCTTTGACATAAAGTCTCTGTTCAAAGACAGCAATTCTTATTTTAAAAAGGTTAAAAAAGCAAAGCCAAGGAGTATACCAAAACAGTGTCTTTTGCACATGTAATAAATTGTAAACTTAACAAAAACATTAAAACTAGAGAACAAAACTATTATTTGTGTTGTAATCATCTCCTGGAACATAGGTTGTCTAGATATCTATCCACTCTGTAAGGGTGCTACTAAATAAGAGCTACTGACAGAGAATGTTCAACTTCAGCAGCAGTAGATCTGTGCACAAAAAGTCACCCAGCTTTTTCCACTGATGTCTCAGAAAGGGGGTGCCACATGCTGTTGCTGTTATTTTTAAGGTTAAACATTCTCATATGAGGAGATCCCTGGTTGAAGTTTTCCTTACTGAGCTGTGATTGCACTTTCAGCACTTTTAAGTGTAGATAAACACCCATGAGATTTTTTTTTTCCCCTGTTATATATATTTTTTTATTGATCATTACTTTTTTTTTCTCAACAAGCAGTAAAGGCATGTTGCAGTGGGAAGAGAGTAAGATAAAGCAGCTGGAGGTCACTTTAGCATGTAAGCTGCTTAATTTTACTCTTAATGTCTTCCTTTAGGGAAATGAACTATCTCACCAAGGTGAGTAAAACCTAGGTACTGTGCAGCACAATTATGCTTATATTTTTACTTTGATTTTTTAAATATATTTTTATATTTCATATATATTTATATGTTACACATGCTTATATATTTATGTATTATGTTTAGATATGTATGTCTTATGTTTATAAATATTGCTCAGCACTGTGGCATAAATCTATTCTGTGAAATATCTGTTTGACTTTTCTGGTCATACAGTTTGTTATGACCCAAATTTAATTGCTTAAGCAGCAGTTACTTTTAAACAAAAGAAAAAAGCAACAGAATAATACTGCAGTTGGATTTTTGCTCTCTACTGTATCTCATTAAATGCTTGTTCAGGTGTTGCATCTTCTACATTCCTAACACACTAATGCTGTTACTATTCCCCCCCCCCCCCCTGTACTGTAATTCCTAGATATCTCTCTGATGGCTTTGCCTCCATGCCATGCCCTCTGCCAGTTCTATGTGCTGAATGGTGAATTGTCCTGCCAACTCTATCAGAGGTCTGGAGATATGGGACTAGGAGTGCCTTTCAATATTGCCAGCTATTCACTGCTCACATACATGATTGCCCACGTCACGGGGCTACAGGTAGGCTATTTAATCATTTTATTTAATCTTGTCTGAGAATTGAAGGGCTAAAAGATAAGACACTCTTCGTGTCATGTCCAAGAAAAACTGGAATGAGCATACTGTTCAAAATCTTGTTGAAATATGCGTAAGAAAGGGCCCTGTGGATTTAGTATCTCTTGTCTGTATGGGCAGTATTGTGTATTAGCAATACATAATAATACTACATAATAGTATGAGTATTATGTATTAGCAATATAAGAATTCTTAAATTCAGGCCAAACAGACAGAAGCTCCTCCAGGTCTTTTTAACTGAACATGTCAAAACTGACAAGTTCCTCTAATCTGCTTCTTAGAAATTGAAATTAGCACTTGCCCTTATGGGATAATAACACAGAAGTAATTACATTTTATAGCATGTATTTTTTTTATTGACTGCAGTTGCTGTCAATGTTCTAGTTAGGATATCCTGCCCACCTAACTTGGCTATAATTTCAGCTGGGTGGTTTTTTGTCATTTCTTACTGTAGGTGATTATGTAGAGTGGTTGGATTTGCTCAGACAGCAACTGCCCTGACTCCAGAGCTGTATTTTTTAATTTGGCAGAGTAAATTAAATACATCAAAATCTTGTACAAGTCAAACCCCCTTTTCTTTAGAGCATGTAAAAAATTATACTAGCAAGGGCATGATCCTCCCAGCTACTAGCAACATGAAGGGGAACTTAGAGAAGTAGGGAAGAATTGGACTTCACAGCAGTTGCAGACATACTTAAGAAATTAGGCCAAGGCACTTGAAAAAGTTAAGTTTAATATTTTGGCCATGAAGCAGCTGTTGCTTCCCAGCCATTTCCTATCACAGCTTTGGGGGTTTTAACATAATATATCTGAGGGCTGGTCTACATTGGTCAGAGGCCAGTAAAATAGCAAATAAAACTTGCCTAATTTAAATTAGATTGCTCATGGGCTGCTAAGTCCCATAACCTGCAAGCTTGCAAAGCCCATCTTGATGCTTGGTAAGTGCTTTGGGGTTTAGCCTGTGACTGGCACCTCCACTGCCACAAATGCATTGTTTATTAGTGGCTCAGGCAGCTGGTTTGAAACCAGCTTTGACAAGTCCTGTTAATTGGAAGTGGAGTGGAAAAGCTGGATGACACTGCCCCATCTATTTCCATCTTGGTGAACAGATCAGTAGTGCTCCATTTGTTTACTGAAGATATTATCCTAGCAGGATTTCAAAGATAATTTTTTTGTTAAGCTAGTGGAAATTTCATTATCTTTTTTATTAATTATGCACTAGTCTGGGAAGATGATGTCCAAAGATGTCTTGATAATCCAACTGAGCAGAGAAACTGCAATTCCACACTAGATGTAAAATACCAAGCATCAATAGTGTCATGTCTTTCTTTCTTGACACCTGGCTATTTGAAAACCATTTCTATTGCCCTTGCCCTTCAGCCTGGAGAGTTCATACACACATTAGGAGATGCTCACATATACCTGAATCATGTGGAACCTCTGAAAGTTCAAGTAAGTGCTTATGCTGTATCCTTATATACTTCTATCTTCCACAATGTGTATCCAATACACAATTATCTTGCTGTTCTAAATATCCTTTTGCAAATAGTAATTTGTGTGGCTTTTCTTCTGATTTCTCCCCTAATAACTGTAGTATCTTAACCTCTGTTCAGCTTGGCTCGCAAACAGAAATACAATACAAACACAACTGAAATGTACATCAGTGCGCTGGTTTAGAACCAAGTTAGAGATCCAGAATCTGTACCCTGACCTTTGACTTCATCATTCCAAAAGCTTATAAAACCATACTGCCTAATACAGATAAATACCCCCAAAATAAAATGTCTTGTCTGAAATGTGTATCGTAAAAGGATAACTTGACAATTCCCAGAGCTACTCTATTACTATTTGGCTGAACAAGGCTGTAGTTTCTTCAGGAAGTGATTTGGTGCAGTAGGAGCAAATCAGAATTTTGTTGGATTAGATGTAGCTCAGACTGAACATCGTCACCATTCATATGGTTCAAAACCATCAGGGAACTGCTAATTCATTTGGACCTGAATGTTCCTATGAGAAACTGCAGCACATTTGATGCACATCTGAGGTCAGAATATCCTTTTTTTTTTTTTCCTCTGGAAGGAATCTAATCTGTTACCAATTGAATTGCTCTGCAGACTGAAGGTGCTTGCAGTGTTATGCAGGGTTATCAGGGCATCCACTTTAAAATTATGCTACTGCTCCCATCAAAATACTAAAGTAGATTCCACCTAAATGTCGTTGGGGTTTTTCTGAGTATAAATCTTGGGGAGGAGGGAAAATCTCCATAATGTAATCTGTATTGAGATTAATGAGACCTAATTTACAACATAAAATCTCTGCCTTCAAGTATTAGCTTTATTCAATAAGCTTGCTTTTATTTTCAGCTTCAGAGGGAGCCAAGGCCTTTCCCCAAACTCAGAATTCTTCGTAAGGTTGAAGACATCAGTGATTTTAAGGCAGAAGACTTTCAGATTGAAGATTATAATCCTCATCCACCTATTAAAATGGAGATGGCTGTTTAATGCTATAAGACATCATCTATTAATGTGGAAATGTAGCTGAGCTATTAGCTTTCTCTGTACTTACAGGGGTTTTATATACTTCAAAAGAGACTACTTCACTATTGAAAAAGAAACAGATACTCATTGACCTGTACCATTTATAGTACTAAACAGTAGTTGTACAGGACAGATGATTATTTATTTCTGCTGCACTATGCAGATGCTAACCCACTTTTAAGTTGTTAGTGAAATAGTTGGTCCAGTTACCAGTGGCTACTTCTGTTAATGTTCAGTTACTATTGTGTGAGTAGCACTTGCTTACCTGCTTTCTTTAGTACTGAAAATAAGAACTTTTACATGATAGAGGATTTCTTCAAGATTTTACAAGTCTTTAAATGTACTCTAAAGAGTATATGCTTAATAAAGTGGTTTTTTTTACAATCTTCTGAAAGGGATGATGGATATTTAATTTTGGCATGTTTGCATATATAAATAAGAGTTGGAAAGACAAGATAAATTCTGTTTTACTTCAGGATCTTGGAGGGCGAGATCTAGCAAGGAAAACCCAACTCAAACTTTGTGTAGCCTTCCTAGATGATCCAGCAGGAAGATAAAAGATCCTAGTGGAGCCTTGTCTGAAATACAGAGAGGTTACACAGAGGTTGTATTAGCATATTTTTTTTTTTATTCCTCAACCCTACATGAATGATTAATTTGATACAAATCCAACAAAGCTCTACTTAAACAGAGGTTTCCAGACAGTGTTAGTAATAATCTGTTTGTCACCTTTTAAAATCAGATCCCACAAACATCAACTAACTTCGCAGCCTGAAGCAGTAAAAGTTTCAGTAGCATCTGTAGTACTGGAGCTTATCCTTGCAACTCCTGCAACTTCAGTTCTTACAGAATTCCTTTTCAGGAATTCAGTTGTGAATAGATCTACAGTTAACATTCAGACATAGCATCTTCAATACCTATTTGAACACATGGCGAAATGCCTAACAATTTTTTATTGATTTTCATTATCTAAATGATTAACTTTCAAAAGCATATTTTGCATCAAAATTATTTGCAATTCTCATTATACTGACCTTCACTATATTGATCACTGATCTTCAGAGTAAATTTTATGTATCACCGTGTCAGCTGTTCAAAAAATTTCACGTTCTCTTTTCCTGACATCGAGCCCAGTACAACAAAATCGCAGAAAAGGGATGTCATTTCCTTTTGTTAGCATATCAGATGTAAATCAGAAAAGTTCTCCTTTCTTCCAGTATCTACTCTAGACCATCTTTCTTGAACAGAGGTGATCAGACTACATGCATTTTTTCAGCTGAGATCGTGAGAGAACCATGATACATGGAAGGATCAAGGCTCTTTTTCTGAGGCTGCATTGAACAGACACTTGGTAACCAACCTGTGGTTGGGTTACCAACCAACACGTGGGCCTGGCTCTCTTGCAAATTACTGAACTCACAGATAGTAGCAGTATTCTTGTTTACTAGACCCAAAAGTATGTGTCATATGCTCCTAATAAAGTTAATCTCTGTTCTACTAGTCTTAGATTTTAAAGTCAGCTAGTTTAGCTATTCCAAGTTTCATCTGCATTAACAATACCTCCCAGTTGTAGGTTGTCAGCTTCTTACCATGTGCATATTTTTAAAAGCTAAAGGTTCCCGAGTGTATTTACAGCCCTCGAAACAAAAAAAAACCCAAACAGTTTATGGTGCAAATTCTCTTAACAGTTCTGTCTAAGTTCCTTTTGCTGGAAACCACTTCCTATAACACATCAGATGAGATGGAATCTGCAGGACAAGTGTAACCAGAGAGGTTGTGAAACTAAACATTGGCCTCAGGGCTTGACTAGTGGGAATTTGCAGTCTCAGTGAAGTTAACCAGGACAGGAATACCCAGCCAAGAGAACAATTTATAGAATCATTTACTTCCTTTCGTAAATTAAAAAGTAGTCCCATCAGAAGGAAAATTTTAAAAGCCCTTTTAAGTATTACCTTTATGAAACTTGACGAATGGTCTATTCTCACTTAGGTGTAAGGACATAAATAGCATGTGTAAACAGACCAATAGAGAGAGCTCTGGAAGAGTTACTGCTTTTCAGTATAGGAATTAACTGTAACTTCATTGTTCCTCTTTACCAGCACAATTTACTACCAATAGCAGTGGTTGAAGTGAAGCTTGTATCTTGAAGTCCAAGAAGGTTTATGCTGCTTAAAAGATCAGAAAGATGTAAGAAGCAGAGTACACAGCAGACTTTAATGTGAGTAAAGGTGAAAATACACATATTTTAAATTAATTGATATGAGACCTGTTTGATTTCAAGCAAGAAATATGAATATTCAAATAATTTCAATAATTGACTTAAAACAGGAGGGACTCGGGGAATTTTGTGAAGATTGTCACTGCTGCAAAGATGACTTGTGTGACTGCAGGCCATATTCACAGCAGTGTTTTAGACAAAACACGGAACACTGTTAGATCCTGCTGGGAAGCTATGAAAGGAGCCCATAGGCCTACTGAGAGAGGGCAGCGTCCTTGGATTTACCTTCTGATGTCCAAGCTGTCCCAGCAGCTGTCTGCCCCTCGCACTTCCAGGCTGACTTCAAGAGCTGTAGAGGTGGCATTAGGAGTCAGTTCCTTACTCGCTCTGCATACACACAGCATTCCTGATTCCTTGCCACTTGCCCTGCTGACTGTTGTGCTCATACTGCCTCAGAATTTGGCCTTGAAGTGCTTCCTCTCTCCTGTCATTCCTCTGACTGCATCCTTTTATCATTCTCCACTTTCCAAGGGAGATCCAATCAATCTGGAGACAGCAAAGAAATGTCTTGCCACTTTGCTCAGATACTGACTCCCTCTCTGTTCTACCTTCTTAGACAAGCTTTCATAACCCACACTATTACGATGATGTGTTATAATTCAATGCAAAATTAGCCTTACTGCAATACCAGGAAAAATATTAGTTATCTGGTTATGACAAATGACAGGTCAGAAAAGAAGGAACTGGTTTTGAAGTTTGAAACGAACCCCTACCTAATCAGTCAGCACAATCGGTAGTCTGTTAATTAGCCTGATTGGGTGAGTTTGCCACCACAGTGACCGTCACCTGTGAAGTGTCTGAGAATGGAATACAGCCCAGGCTTCCAGCACCTTTATCAAAACCACAAACTGTTCACTTTCACCTGTTTGAAGTTTAATCCCCATTTCTAACTTCCCTTTGCAGCCCACAGGCAGGTGGGCTTGTGGGGTAATGAGACATGCATCCTGTGACCACCACCTAGCAGCAGCTTTTTCAGCAGAAAATAAAAAGAATGGTCACCACAGTCCATTGCTACTGCAGTATTTTGTGTGACTAACTGTGTTGGGTCTGTGTCTGGTGGGGTTTGGGTAGTGGGGGAAGAGCCTGGCTTGGAGGCTGGGGAGAAAAAGGTTTTCTCATTGCTGCTGCACTTTGCAGAGCCTTGATCTGGAACTTTTTGGCCATTAGCAGTACAGTCAAGTTTTCATTCACATGTCCCAGACTGTAGCTGTCAATTTGGAGATAACTCAAGGCTTTGGCTTGTAGAAGCTGTTTAAATATCACTCTCTTGTGGCAGTGTGAGGGGGGAAAAAAGTTAAGACCTGAAGTCTCCCAAATCAACATATTACGAGAGCTGCTTGACAGCTCATATAAAAACATTCGTACAGTGTCCTTCCTGTGTGTGTCAGTAATTCCAAATTATTTTAATTACTTAATTTAAAGGAGAGATCACAATGAGAATTTGGATGAAGTGAAGTTCAAGGGTGTTGCTGATATTAAAAGTAATCAGCTTATACTTGTAATTTTAAGAGCATTGCACCTGACACAGTGAACACAGCCACTGAAAATCACCGCGCGCCAAAGGGCAACTTTGTGCTGGAATGTGTTTGGAAATTGTTGCCCCTTAACTGGCTGTTGAAGCGTGTAAGTCAAAGTGAAGCAGAAATGCCAAGTGAAACTGTCTCTTCCATTCCAGGGCAAGGACAAGGGCTTAGCCTACACAGACGTATCTGAGTTGGGAGTGAAACCATCATGTAATGCTCACACAAACTGCTGGGGCAGCTCTGCTTCACAGACTGCCTCAAAATCTTTGTAGGATCTAGGCTCCTTTAGGAACCAACTCTCCACCCTCTGGTGACCCAGCTGTGTGGGTGGGCAGCCACTTTGCGTGCGCTGGGGGCTGGACTGTCTTAGCCTGGTCAGGCTGGCAGAGCTTTGGGGTGTGCTTGCTCCTGTGAATGAGCAGCTCATCTCGTTCTGAGACAGCTGAAGTGAATGCAACAGTGGTTCTGCTGTAGGAAATCCTTCCTTCTTCTGAAGACCAGTCCAGCCAGATGACACATGGTCCTGTAGACAAGATACCCTCGGATAAGACTCGGGTTCCAACTCCTAGTGGTGCTACAGATTTCCTGTCTGGAGTTTGTCTTAGCTGTTCAGGCAGTTCAAGCCTCACATTAATTTCCTGTGCTTGTAGTACAGGTAATAGTATCCCCCTTATTCACAGGGCAATTCTATGGATAAATACATTAAATACTTATGTAGCTCTCAGATGTTATGGTAAATAGAAGAAAAAAGGTTATACAAGCCATAAAGGAAAGCCAGTATTCAGGACCAGCCTTTACTTTGTAGAGAAAAGTTATACTAATGGGTAACTCAAACCCATCCCAGTGGGTGTTCATTATAAAACACTCCCCTCCCCAAACTGTGTCCTGCCTACAGGTAGACAGCATCTGAGAATGAAAATGAAATAAGTTGATAGCAGGACTTGGCATGAGAAAGTGGCAGCAGAGGAGCTATTCTAATACAGTCACTGTCATCTCCAGCTGCTGCAGAGAACCAAGAAATTTCCTGATTCACATTGTTCGTCTCTGTAGATTTGGTGTCAAGACTTGGCAAAACCCCATTTATTTTAGGCTGGAGACTGGTATTCCAAAAGGTACCAGCCTGTCTATTGACACCTCACTATTTATGATATACCTGGGAACTGGTTCTGATCTTTGGGCTCAAAAATATTTCACGTGAAAAGTTTAAATATAACTGATGGCAGTGTGTCCTGATTCCTGTTAGAACAGAACTAATTCTGTTCAGTGATTTGACTTTTCAGCTCAGCCTGTTCTAACCAGCTGCCCTGTCTGAAGTCAAAGGC
>JANHGN010005869.1:7859-17952 GCA_024605025.1 Megaceryle maxima | reverse complement strand
GGGGGGGGGGGAGTATTATTTGTGCAGAATTTTTTCCTGAAATATTTTCAAAAAGACAGTTAGATAAAAGGTATATGCAAAAATAACTTTTAAATATATTAACTTAGGAGGGAGAAGAAACATCGGTGTGCTGTTGTTTTGAAGGAAGTTCCCTACAGTAGATTCTTCACTGTTCAAAAAAAGACTAAACACTGTGCTGCTCACCCTACCATTATGTCTTTCTCATTTTTGCTGCTAAAACATATATCCACAAAAGCTGGAAATGCAAAAATCATTCTTTGACATGTACCACAGTTACTGAAATATCAGCCACATGACATGACCTCTCTTCTAGTTTTCAGAATAGTTTTTGTCACCCATTCTCAATGAGACTTCTGCTTTTCAGAATAATCTTTAAATATTAAAACTTGTCATGACAAATGACAAATAATTTGCCTTTGTAGTGACAGTTATAGAAAACATGAAATTCTAGATGGCTGGATGATTAGGTGAGAGCACAGGATTAAATAGTTTTCCATCTCCTGCAGACAACCTGTTACCTTTAGTAAATGGCACAGCTTCTTTACTCTATAAAGCACGTTTCCCACCTTATTTGAGGTCTTCCATGCTTACACATCTTTAACCACAGGAAATGTTTGAGTGATGTTGATTAGGACACATACCTCAATAAAAAAAAACTTACATAAGTAAAAAGCATGCTAATAGATGTTCAGAAGCTGACATCATTAGTAATTCTGGGCTTGTTCAAAAACTTTATATTCCTAAAAGAATATGAAATCAACCTTGCAGGTTTGTTTAACAGAGACGTGTAGTAATGTGGATATAATGAAACTGTAGAAACAAAAAAGGCAAGACAACAGGCTCCAAAGCAGGAGGACAGTTCCGAGATTAGTTACTGATAATGACAGGACTAAGGAGATAGCCTGAAGTTGCACCAGGGGAGGTTTAGACTCGATACTAGAAGCATTTTTTTACTGCCCCGGGGTGTGGAAGAGTCACCATTCCTGGAGATATTCAAAAACTGTGTAGATGAGGCACTTCAGGACACAGTCCAGTGGAATGGTGATGGGGTTTTTATGGCTTTTTGGGGAAGATTAATGGTTGAACATGGTAATCTTAGAGGTCTTTTCCAACCGTGACAATTCTGTGATTCTATGAAAACCAGAAGCAGTTGTGGGCATGAGTACCAAGCTAAAAAACACTGCTTGTAAGTGTTTTCCAACTCCCACCTTTCACATATTGGGTACTTAAATGTGTCCAGAGCTAGAAATAATTGATCAGCATCTTAGGTTACACTGTAAATTCCTAGTTCTAAGCTTTTTCTTCAGAAATTTTTTTCACTTCATCTTCCAACACACAACAAGCAGATAAAGCCAAACAGATACTCTGGTTTGCATTGGTTCCTCAGAGTCATTCAGTAATCTCACAGGTATTTTCTGCATGCAGGTGCTGGTCTATTTTATCTTCCTCTATATTGTAGTCCTCATACAGCCCTGCCTGATCTGAGTGCTGACTTGGAAACTCCAAGATTTGCACACAAGGCATGCTTTTTGCCATTTCTGAACTGGGTAGTACTACTTATGTCTCACCATCCCTACATATGATCTTGGCATAGAAAACAAACTGTAATAGTAATAATCAGTTTACTTCGCCTGTCTCCATTCTGGGTGGATTAATCATGCTCCTATTCGAAATACATAAGCATTTCTGTTCAAGCCAACCTTGTGTTTGATCAAAACTATGTAAATAATCATGTGTTACTCTGAATACTCTCACTTTTAATTTAGTTCATTTCATGGAGCTGAACAGACTGGACTTTACACAGTCATAGTTTATCTGCCAGCATACTGAAACATATCTGGCTGTTTGACGATGTTAGCAGCTGCAGTCCAGCGTGTCTGTGAGGTTCATGAGCAAAGTCTGCCCTAAAATCCTGCTAGTGGCTTTGCTTATATTATAATTTGTAATTACAGATGGATTTACCTTCTTGCTTATCTGATCAAGCCAATGTATAAATAATTCCATTTTCTGTCTAGTGCCCTATTCTGTGCAGTCTTGGTGGTGAAAGCTACAGTTACAGTTAATGGTTCTTCAGGAATGTTTGCTGTGGAACATTTAGTTTTTCAGAGGATTCTTTTTCTGCAGATTGCTGGAAATCACTACATGAAAGAAGAGAAATGTAAAAACTATTAGCTTGCTTTTGTCAACCAGTCTGTGGTTCACACTGTAAATTGAGAATCCACTAAGTCAGCTCAGGTAATGAGGCAGACCAGAGCATTCCACTATCTCATGTTTAACACCCTTTCCCATGCAGTCCATACATGTGGCTTGTCTCATTTTCAATACACATGTTTAGGGAGTGTAAACATTTGCTGGAAGCTATCTGTGCATGACCCTCACTACAAAACTGTAGCTTCCATCAGATTAAGATCAGTTAACCATAATTTGGCCCAAGAACATTATTAGGATTGAAAACACTGAATTTTAAGTGTCAAAGAAATCTGCAGTCAGGGAAGAATTTTTTATTTATTTATAATTTATATGCATAAAAAAAGTGATGATGTACATGTCAAATTTCAGATAGGTTAATCTATTTTCTTCCTTTCCTAAATATTCTTTCTCTTTGACTTGACAAGATTCATTGTTTTACTGCAAAAGATTGTAAGTAATCAGGCACTTCAAAAGGTAGTCCTAGGAAATAGGAAAAAAGACACATTTCATGTTCTCATATAGATGCTTACAGTTAGTGATGCTACTCTTTGCAATTGTGGGAGTAAAGTGGGTTCATTTAAAACAGCAAATGCTATGGCGATGTTGGCATTTTCAAAGATACTAAACTGGAGCTGTAAAACTCCAAAGATACATCTGAACATTTATTAGCATTATAGTTTATGTTGTATGAACCAAATGCCTTGGAAACGTGGCATAGTGGTGACTTTGCAGAACAGGGTTTCTCTTTGGAGTCCCTCCAGAGGATGAGAGAACACGTGAGCGAGCCCAGGCAGGAGCTGGAGGAGGAGACTGTTTGGGAAAGTCTGACCTCATGGTGGGTGCTGCAAAAGCTCTGTATGAGGTCCACTAAAGCACCTAAGTTGTGGAGTCAAGGAAACCAGGGCAAATGATGACCCTGTCACATTTCACAGTGTTCCCTTCCAGACGTCAGCCTAATGAAATTGCATATGATGCTTAAATCTCTCTCTTCCCAAGCATGTTCTATTCAACAGCCACGGTCATCCACAGTGAGGGAGAGAGCATTTTCAGATTATGCTTTATTGATAATAATAAAATTATGCATTTTAATGTTGAAAGTTGTCATTTGTGACAATTTTCCTTTTCTGTCCTTCGCTTAGGTCACTAATTTACACCATCAGGCTGGTAATTGTCAAAACCTGTAAACTGATTGTGGTGCTCCATTATCCAATATTTTACAGAATATAAAATCTGCAAACATTATGTGCAAACAGCAGCTTCTCTATGAAGAAACAAATTTGCATTTATGACTGTTAAAACTTAGTAGTGTTTCATATTCCTAAAAATAAGACTGTGTGAGCTATCTGCAGTATTTTCAGTGCTGTAATTGCACACGTTTTTCTAATAATATGTTAAAAAATTTAAGATTTTTCATTTTCAATAGTGCTATTTTAAGAAATACATCTGACTTTCTTATTTATGATTTTTGTGATTGCTTGTAGTTAGTAGAATTTAGAAGTTGAAAACCATATTTCTTTTTCTACCACTGTATTTTCTAATGGACATTAAAATGACCTTTTTTTTTCTTGTTTATGCGTCACTATATTTGATGACAGCAAAACAGTGGGAATGGCTTTGTTGGTTTAATACTATAACAGACGTGGACAGATAAAAACAAAACAGGAAGCCATGTATCCCTTCTACTGAAGTTGTGGGATTATTTTCTGAGAAAGCAAAATAGATATACTTTAACTCCTCATAAGCATTATATACTTTTTTGCATTTTTTTCAATAAGTATTGCATGTTTTTATGCAGAAAGGAACACATGTAATCCTCAGTATTGAAGATGAGTAACTTGTAGCAGCTTAATCAGCTAAATCAACTGTCAAATGTGAAATGTGGCTCTGGAGTGGCATCATTTAACAATCCTTTTGAGCTTTTTTTCATGGATAGTATATTTACTTGCTTATGGGAAGAAAACACTTTTTTTTCCCTTTGTTATTAGCCATGAAAAGAGCTGGATTTTACTATTATTGTGCATTATCAATGACATCATTTGCTAAATTCTGCGAAAAAGAAATAAACTTGAAAAGATGACTATATCACTAGTAAAACAGATGACTAAACCAAACTGGATTCAAGCAACTTTTCTCATCTATACAAGTCTTACATGCTTATGTTGGTAGGGCAAAGATAAAATTCTGGGGATTTAGGGCTGTCCTGGGATTCTCATAGATATGCAGTCAGGGGACAGTTTATGACCACTAATCTCATTCTTGGCCCCTAAGAACTCAGTAGCCTCATTTTTTTTTCCAAGCTAATGACCTTCTAGAGTACTGTACAATGTTAGTGCCTCCTACAACCAGAAATATGTGGGAGACATATTTTCTTTCATATTTGGACCCTCTGTTATCTAAGGAGACATGTGCTGACTAATCAATAGACTTTATAATGATTATAATTATTATAATTTATAATGTTACTGCCTGTACAGCTGGAGTTCATGGCAAAATCTGTTTCTTACTTGGAGCATCCTCTTTCAGATTTTCTAGCTTTGTGTCCAATTTCACTGAAACCAGAAAATATTTTCAGAAGATATTAAGAATGGATAAGTTTTCAAAATCTTTCTTTCATGGAAAACTAGTAAAAAATCTATGTATTTAAGTTTTACACTTTTGAACTTGGAGAAAGACCATGGACTTGTTAATATATCTAATAGCAACAACCAAAACTGAACAGCAATTTTAAGTGCAACTTTGTAACTAAAATGTAGAACATTGAATTTTACTCTTGTGATTTGTATGTAATGCTTCATTTCAGCCATGCTTCATTCTTCTTCACCTCAGCTCTTTTGTTTCCTGTTGAAAACATTCTTTCTGTTTGGTGTTGAACTGTTTTTACCTTTAAGTGACAATTCCTGACAAGCAAACACCTAAAACATTTCTAACTACACAGACAATGGAAGTGAAAATTCCTCTTACCTTGTTATTCAGTTTTGTACTGATCCATCAAAAACTTTTTAAAAGTTGATCTCAGAATTAGTCTCAGAAGTACCTTTAATAAATTTGGTATGTGATAGTTATCAGTCCTTTCTCATTAAACCTTGTGGGCAAGCAACACCCAGTTTATGTTACCTTTCTCTGATGCTTGCCAAGCTTGAAACAAAAATTTGGATAATACTCCACTCTGATGTTTCTTAAAATAGCTGAAAGCCTGCTTAAGTGTGTTCTTGACTCTTGTCTCAAGAAAATACATTATTTGGTTTATTGCTTTGAATTCTATAATTACTTAAAAGGGACTGATGCTCCAAACTTACAATCTTATTTCATATACAGTGTAAATTGCAATTACACCCATATGGTACCATTGAGGTACAAATTTTGGGATGTATCTTTGTTTCAACAAAACATCACATCAGACTGCTCCTCAACCACTGCACTGTGATCCCTATGGATCTTTCAGAATTCATAAGGAGCATAAGATGTTAAGAAGTGTGGTGTGCTCTGAAAAAGCTCAAATCTTTCCCTCAGTTGACATAGTTTTCAAATGTAACTATCTTCTTTTAAAAACACTGAGGGGGGGGAGGAACAGAAAATTATATGGGTTTATTACTGTCATAAATGATAATTAAGGAACCCCATTTCAGTTACTGCACAGGGAGAATGTATCAGCTTTACATGAGTAAATGCATGCAGACCGAACAAAAAATTGAAGTCCATACCCTGGAATGAAAATTATTTTCAGGTACAGTTTTAAAGAGTTTAAAAATTGAGAAGAATTAGATACATGGGTGTTTCATTTTTTTAATACTTCCCTCAGTATCTATTAGTAATGTATCATTTGAATGTCATCTTACCTTGAGAAATTGCAAAGAAGTAATTAATATCTCTATTAAAGAAATTAATAGCTGTTGCATGAGAAATCTTCTGAAGCAGTCCCTAATTTTACCGAAGTGTTTCAACTGGTGCATGAATAGACTGCTATTTATAAATGTATCTCCTAAACGGTTTCTTAAGACAGTCCAAGCCTGGTTTTAACCTATTCTAAAATCATTTCTCCATTCGAAATACGTAAGAACAAAATATGTAGACTTTATGGATCAGCTTATTTTCTACCATGATTTTAGTACTTGAGGCCTGATTCTGAGGTCAAAGAAAATTATTTTGATTGAAATGACAGATCCAGTATATATATTTTTGGTTTGTCCCATCCTGGTTAATTCAATAGCTAAGAAGTTAATGAATAACAGCTTTGACTAGAAATAAAGTAATAGGAGATAAAATTATTTATAGCTTTTGGATTTTTTTCTGTTCCTATTTAAAAGCAAGAATTAAATTCAGGCTTAATTATAGAAACAAGTCAGCTTCAAAACCAGAGTTTTTGTGGATTAGTTACACAAATCTAATAAGCACCACTTCAACCCATTCATTTAAGAGAAAACTCCATTTGTGTTTGATGTGGTTGTTACTTTTGGGTTTGACAATTGGAAATATGGGCAGAAAGAATACAAGGAGAAATAGCCACATACTGCTGAACTTAGCTCACCTCTGTGGCTATTGTTATGTATACTTTAAAACTGTGTGTCTAACATATAATATTTTTTTATAAATGCATCTCAATATCTTTAACAAAGCGTGTTAGGCCTCACTACCTCCATTCTACACATGAAGAATATTATTGTAAACTGTTATTGTAACCACATGTACAATCAAAGACTGAAGTTTACTGGATTTATTACCTCTCTAAATTGAGTTTTGTTTGTGATTGTACAACGTATAATGTTGTATGTCTAGTGGTATAGCTTTAGACTACTTTGTTTTATTGATTTGTTTATGCTCTCCTTTAATTATATACAGTGAAATATCACTCTATAGATAAACAGTAGTACATAATATAGAGAAATATATGGAGTTCCAAATGTGGCTTGCTGTTGATTGATACAGTTAAACAGGATTGCTGCATATCTTCATGTTAAAGGAAAATTTTAAAAAGCTTTTTAATAAATCAGTATTTTTGACTGAGTATGGAAGAATTAATTTAACAATACATGCTTATTGATGTCATATAGAGGAATTTGATTTACAATAATAGGCAATCCCTAAATAGGGAAGCAGATTTTTGATTATTTTGGAACCCTGTCTGCTGTTTCTGGTTTTCTAGAAACTAAAGACTCTCTGAAGTTTTTTGGATGTAAAATAAACAGGTATTTATCAAATGTATTTCAAAACAGCAGTGTTGTTTCTTGAGTTGTTAAAATAACTTGTCTAAAAAAAAGCTTTCTGTCCTTTGAAATAAAGTATTTCTTGCAAAGGGTAAGGTTGGAATAGGAAAACATCCATGAAATGTCTAAATTTCCCCAAGACTGTTGCAATTCCAAAAGTCAGATCAACTAAATGCAAATAGCACAAAAGGAAAAAGTAACCCACATACCTTATGTGTTTGGATAATGCTTATCCTAAATATTTCTTGTGCATATAAAATCAGGTATCAGGGTTATTGTTGTCAACTTCTTTTCTTGAAATTTCAAGGACTGGTGAATGCATAAGAAGTATAAAATGATGTAGCTAATTCACTAATTATGTTCCTCTCATTTCCTGTCTTAGAATACTTGAATTGCTCAATCAACTGTTACTGTATTTATGTTGATTTCTTTTTCTTTACAATTTATTTTAGAGATAAATTGTCATGGTTTAGGGTCAGGGCAGCCTGCTAGACCTATAACAGACACTCTCTGTTATCCCTTCTCTTCCCCAAAGGGAAAGAGAAAAGAAATAGGGAGAGAGACACCAATTAGAAAAGGAAACTAGAACATCTTTAATGAAAATGAAAATAATGATAATAAAAATGGTATATATATATAAATATGTATAAACCCAGTATCAAACCCAACCCCCACTGATGGTAATTACATCACTGTCACCACTGATGCTGTGGAGCAGGCACCAGGAAAGTCCCAGACTGGTCCCAGCAGCAGATGGGAACTGTGTTCAGGAGCTGGATTCTGGTACTGGATTCAGGAACACACAGATCAGGATCAAAGGCAGAATGGACAGAGTCCTCCTTGGATGCTGGCTATTGAAAAAGTGAGGCAGAAACCAGAAGAGGACCAGAGCTGATCCAAGTAGAGCTGAGCAAATCAGGGTGAGACCCTCATGATCCCTCAACTTTATACTGCATATGACATATATGAGATGGAATAACTCTCTGGTCAGTTTAGGGTCACCTATCCTGTCCCTCCTTCCCACAGGTGCAACCTTTTGCTTTCTGCACAAGATCCATCAGTGGCCTTTGTCAGCACGCTAATCCTTGGTAGTAACTCTAACCATGGGGTGTTATCACTGCCAGCAGCAGACGCTGCCTGTGAAAACAGGCTGCTAACTTCAGACAGTGCAGTTAGTTAAGTTCTGCTCTCAAACCAGGACATGTAGGAAGAACTTGACCTGCATATTCCCATTTCTTATTTCACAGAACATTTGTATTATCCTGTCTATGTGTAAGAAATAGAATATGTCAGTATATATTGAAAAAAAAAAAAAAAAGATCTCTATTCCATCTACTGAACTATTATAAATGGCGGAATTATTCATCCAAGTTCAGAGGTTACATTGATTCTTCTGTTTAGTCAGTCTTGGCAAAACTGTGTAAGATCGCTTAAAACTGAAAAAAAATTCTAACATTGAAACAAGTTTCCATAGAAGACTGTAAAAAATAATATTATATGTATCAGAAATCAAATTATTATTTCTGTTTTCTATGAAGTACAGAATGTATTGTGGACTGAGATGAGAGCATCACTGAATATGACATTGATATTTTTGCTCCTAGAAGAGTTATTATTGGCATAACTTAATTGTCTCTGTTCATGACTTCTATAATTGCTCTCTCAATCTTTAAGATTTGCCACACATTTTATGTTAATCCAAAAAGTTTAGAAAATAAAATTAATGCATGGAAGTGGATGTTTTGTGAGAGGAGTTTAGCATATTACAAATATTTAGGCTATGTCAATGTAGTAGAATGAGATTGTGGTGTAAGAACAAAGTCTCTTTAATCAGGTACTTGTAGCATAGAAATGTGTTTGGCCACTTGAGCCAAATCCTGACCTGAAGAGTTTCGCAAGCAATGTAATTGACTTGTTCAGTTAGAATAAATTTTTGCCACGCCCTTAGCAAACGATGAATGAGAAAATAAATTACAGGTACTACCAATGAGATATTTTAATACAATGGTAGTAACATACTTGCTTCCCTACATTAGAACAAACACTGTTGAATAAGCTCTGTAGATGTCTGGCTGATTGGTAGAACTTGGAACAATTTGTTGTAAGAGACAACTGTGGAAAGATCCTAAAATAAATTCTTAGTGTGTAGTTGAATTTTAAAAATAAGAATGTAAACTAAAATATATAGGTATCAAAGGAATGTAATTTTAATAATTAGCTTAAGAGTTGCCTGAAAGTTTTAAGACTGCTGCTTCACCCTTTGTATTTATCTATTTCCCATATTTGTCAAAGGAATATTCTCTAAAAGGCATTTTCATATAATATGAATTATCATGCAGTCTGTTGTCTTTCATGAATATTTATAGCATTGAATATGACACTTTCTATTTAGTAACACAGGAGAAAAGATTGAAGACCAAAGAAAGGTTCATCTAATCAGGTTATCTTTAAAAATCTCTGTCAGAAAGAGTAAACATTGAAAAATGGTGATTGAAATTAAATCACTTAAAAAATGCAATCAATTAAAAATGCAAATTTAAGTTGTCATATTCAAGTGAACAGATTTAATTTCAAAAAGCTGAAGTACAGCTTTAATGATTTTTGCATTAAAATTTCAGAATATGGTTTGTTTTTTCATATATAATTATGAACGTGCTTGTCAAATACTTCGAACAGGTAAT
>JANHGN010005868.1:51596-76670 GCA_024605025.1 Megaceryle maxima | reverse complement strand
TGGAGATTTTCAAAACCCACCTGGATGTGTTCCTTTGTGACCTGTGCTAGATTATATGATCCTGCTCTGGCAGGGGGGTTGGATTCGAAGATCTCCAAGGTCCCTTCCAACCCCTGGCACCCTGTAATACCCTGTGATACAAACCTCATCTCCAGATGGTGCAGGAGTCTGTGTAGGTCCATGTTGATTTGCAGGGTTAGAACATACCAAGCTCTCCCTGCCTCCTATATTGTGAAAATAAGCAGTGATGGTACTGTTTTCACAAAGTGGCTTAGGATACAGCCTTGCCAATATGAGGGTGGGGAGAAGTCAGTCTCACAGTGTAGCCTAGGAGTTGGTCCTCCAAAATGGCTCGAGCGGGGTGCAGTGGGGCTGTGCCACCACAGCCAGCCACAACTATATATGCTAAGAGTAGGGCAAAAATAATGAAGACTATAGGTATTTGGACTTCTAGAAGGAAATGATTAATTTGATTTTGGGGAAAAAATGTTGCTTTTCTTTTGCCTATAGCTGTTCCTCACTTCTCTCTCCTCCCAGTCATCTGTTCTCATTTCTAATCTACATGACTGCTACAACAAGGAAGATTGAATTGCAATGTAAGTATTATGCTGCATTTGGTAAATTATTCTGGCTGCAAGTACAAATCATGTTTGTTAGTAGTGACATTTGAGGTGGAATCTCACGTCCAAGAACAGAAAATATCTGTGATAACCATTAGATTAAAGCCAAAGATGAAAGGTTTCTAATATACCCATTCCAGTCAAATCACTTTGTTATTATGGAATGAAGACAGACTAAAAAACTGGAAGTTCATGCAAATCTGCCTCCTACAAAGCTTTCAGTGTCACTGCATGAAGGATGGAAAGCTCTGAAAAATGGTAATGCCCACATAGGAATAAAGCCACACTAGCAGAAGGGCTATTCAAGGAAAGATTCATAATGAATACTTCAGTTCATTCAGACATGGGGACTACAGAAATAATACAAAGTGCAAAGGAGGACTGGATATGACATTTTCCCCACAAAATATAGGACATATTGATGACTTCAAATAATTCAGATCAAAAATAACAAGGCAATAATTAAGATCTATAATTATCTTTATTTGTTTATCTTTCAAAAATATGAAAGCAGGATTATATCCTTCAGAATAGCTAATGGAATAAAAATAGGTTAAAGGCACTCTAGAAAAAGTAAAAGGCTGGCCAGCAATGAAATATTACATGAAATTAGTCAGATTTAGAATTAAAACAGCAAAAAAAAAGAGAGGAGGGAAGGCTGAGAACAGAGAGATTTAAATTCTCAGGAGATTAGCACAAAGATCATGTTTTCTGTCATGTGACTCCACCACTGGAAATAGAAAATTTTACAGAAATAAAATAAATAAATATTGCTTGATTTCTCAGATTTTTGTCTAATTGCATAGGCAGGAATTAAAGGAAAATTAATTCAAGCAGACAATTTGTTTAAGCTGTGTAGCCTGACAATCTGTCTTTAAAACAAGCAGCACTCATTCTACTAGGCAGAAGAAAAACAAAGGCCTGCAGAAGTTAAGTGAAATACCCTGACTGAAAAGAATTCCAGTCAAAATACAAAGAATTTTATAATGTTCTGTGATCATCAACAGACTTCTTTCTTGAAGAAACTGAACAGCATGCTTTGGTATTTTAACAAACTATTTCTGTAGCATGGTCTTTCAAGAGCAAAACTCTTGTAAGAAAAAATGAAGCCTACTATCACAAACTTCTGTTGCTCTAACAATTTTGAGAAGAAACCAAAAGAGCTCACTCATCATCAAGCTTCCACCCCTGAAATTACTGCCAAAGAAACCCAACACTATCACCTCCCTGTTATTGTAAATGACCAAGTGAGGGGCCCTGCTATAAAATTGTTACAGGTCATGTACCTTGCTATAGAACAACTTTTGCAGAATTCTGCTGCACACGGCAGACAAGTGCTGGGTTTCTGCAAGTTGATCCATCTTTGCTACTGGTAATTTCAGCTGAAGTAGCATTAGACCAACACGAACAGCTTTTAAGACTCTCATCAAAAGCATACATCAATACCTCATAGTTTATCTTGCTCTCTGCTCTGACTAACCTCCAGAACTCCTGTACTTTACTGATCTTTCTTTCTTGTCCATCTTTCCTTCCATGACCATTCATCTATGCCAAGAGTGCATACCTGCTCTAAAATCTGAGGTATAATTACATTACTGTCCAAATTAACTCCATTCTTGCTCAACAGTTCAACAGTATAATAAAATAGTAATGAAATGTGTAATTTATATTCAGACATGCAGGCTAATGCTGAATTGTATCCTATGTCTTTCTAGTCTCTTGTAAGCAAAGAAGCTAGGTTAAAATGGGATTTAAATTACCCAGCCAACTTGAGCACAAAGCTATCTACGGTGAAAACAAAAAAGTAGTAGTTTCCAGAAGCTGCTGACGCAATGGAAAAGAATCCCAGCCATCCTGCCTCCTGGTAACATTCTGAAAATATAATTCCTACTCTGCGCAAAAAGATTCAGTGTTTCCTGGCCATCATGTTATCCATGACAGCTTCCCATATCTCTCTAAAGGCTAAAAACTTGCCCATTCTCACCATCCCCCTTTTAGTCACAACATTTTTTCAAAGTCTTCATACTTCAACAGTATCTTTCCCAGAAATATAACAACAGCATAAATGCAGAGGGGGAAAAAAAAAAAAAAAGTAGAAATTTGGAGCTAGTATAACTAAATGTAATAAAAAAACTGGACCCTTTTCAAATAACTGAAGTTTAATGGCCTTGTGTTGAAGGGACATTATATAACGCAGTGTTCTCAATGTTCACCCTCTGAAATATTCTACAAACACATGCAATATCTTGTTATGCTTGTTGAGGCATAATCTACTTAATACTAGAAAACAACTTATTTTAAACTCCTTCCGCAATAATAGGTCTTTGGTATCATATCTTCCTTACTGTATTTACAGTCTCTTTAAAGAAATTCTTTTATAAGAAATTATTGCTCAGCAGATAATGCTGTCTGTAAAAGCGTGGATTCCTGCCTGGGACCACTCAGAGTTAGATACAGCTTTATACATTTTGTATAAATAAAGATTGGTCTCAGCCACCAAAATGCACATACCCTTCTCCAAGTTCAATCCCTTTGCTTTCCCAAAGAACAGAAATAAGTTCCAAATAACACTGCTCAGTGTCAAAACCTCTTCTACAACTCACTGGGAAATCCTCTCCAAATACCCTCTTCATTTCAGACACAAAACCAACAAAGTGAATAGCTCCAGATAAATTAAATTTGAATGCCCTCCGCCTCCTCCACATCCAAGCTGGCTTGTGTATCATTGATGTTGCAGACATGAAATTTTTCAAAGGACGCGGTAGCTCTCACTTCTACTCTATGGGATAAACTGTTACTTAACAGGAACATATTGCCATCTTTCTCTCCATCAGGTGAATACAATCACTGTATCTGATCCTGCTGTTCATGACATGTTCATCATGTTTTCCATCCCATAAAGAACTTAGAAGAAAACTACCGTTTCTGAATCCCAGTTAGACTAAGGCATAAACTCGCATCTTAACTATGCATCACTACTAAGATTAGAGATATTCTGGAAATGTTTACAAAAACAGCATTTGGAGTCTAGGAAACTACTTCTGCCCAGCATTAAATGGCAACTGAGAAAACTCTTTCTGAAATATAGTTTTGAACATAGACATCTACATCCGACCAAAGTTCTACTTTAGCCATTTATGTATATATAAGTTTGACTTGAAAGACATGAATAATGTGTTATACACATGGTAATCTATCTGGGAGAATATGGCTAGCTAGTGGATATGAAATGTACAATGCCTGGAAGGCAGGATAACACAGAACAGGCTTTCTACTAACACCAAAGAATAAGATCTTAAAGAACAAGCTTTCTTCATCAGGATGCAATTCCAAGATACAGTAAATAGGACCAAAGTTATAGGCATCTCTTTCCTAAAAAGCATATATATTTACATATTCTGATAAGTGTGAATGCAGATTTATAGTGTCTATGCTAAAACTTCACTGCAAAGAAAATATTTTAAAATTAAATATACATGACTGTTCAAGCACTGTGTTTAGAATTATGCATATTCAGATTCCATTACCACTTGCATATATTTAGCAAATATTTATAAGCTAATTAGTTGCATGACAGTGCTGAGCATTATACTGCATTTACATGATCACAGAGCTGTGAAAATATTGACTAGTTGTTATCAAATAGATCCTTATTAATGGCAAGAAAATGATTTGTTACATATATCATAAATATCTGTTTGGAAAACTTGATATAACACCACTGTTCATATTTATCAGATTTATACAACACTTCTGGTACCTGGAACCATGAAGCAAAACCAGAATGGTATAAGACAAAATTTATGATTCATTACAAAAAATCAGCTCCTACTGGTGTCTGTTATTCAAAAATAATTTTCCATCTCATTTGTGCTCAATCATGGATCTACCATATGTGTTTTATTCACACAAAGTACCTATGTCTAGAAGGATGGTTGTAGACACTCTTACTTTTCTTTGTTTTTAATTCTTACAAATAATTTTTCCCCTCATTACAGAAAAAAACTTTTAAAGTACAAGTAACATAGGAAAATAAGATATTATTATGGTCGAAATATGCCTTGCTAGGAATGCCAAACAAAAATAAATGAAAGAGTTAGAAAAAATATATATATTTGCAGATTTAAATACATCTCTTTATATGTGACACCCTCATTTTCAAGGAATCTGCTGCATGTTTATTGGAGGGTGGAGAAGGAGGTAGAAGGAAGAGGCTCTTGTTTCTATGCTTCCTTTTAAATACTGTCATTCATCGCCTTTTTAAAAAATATTAATTTTCCTCACAGCATGTTATTTGGTATCCTTATTTATCCTGCCTCTGTGGGTGCATTCATATTTGCTTTGCTTTAAGCATGTGACTAATGGAATTTATTTCTCTTGGTCTACTTAAGTAGCTAAAAAAAAAAAAAGATAAAAGACTGAGTAGTGCTAGACTCACAGCAAGCTAACAAGAAAGCTAACACAAGTTATGTTGCTGAAAAAGTACAATTAACTATTTAATATTAAAGTGGGCAGAGTTAAGGCTCAGAGTTTCATTTTAATATTTCTTACTCTTAAAAGAAAATAAATATAATGTTATAGCAGGAAAATAAGGGATAAAAATTTCAGTCATGTCAATAGCTAACAAAATAAGACTTACTGCAAAAAACCCCATGAGTGCTGGTGCTAGAGTTCATCTCACACCAAACATTCCCTTCTTCCACTCTTCAGGTGGAAGATCAAAGGGAATGACATTTCCAGGAAGCTTAATTAGAGCTCAATGAGTGCAATATTCTAATTATTTTATAGTAATATAGAAGCACTTCCACAGTAATGCATATTACTTCAGTGTTTTGTGCTGCCTCAGAGCTCATTAACCAGTCTGGTCTCCTTCCTTTCTTTACCAAAAACCAGGGTAATTTGCACAAATAGCAATAGTAGTCATGCTATTTCCACATTGCAGCTAAAGGCTAAGGTCTTGATTACCCAGCAATAGTAGCATAATTCTGCTCTCAGAGTGCTGTCAGGACCTTGCTTTTCCTGGAACTGCATCTGCAATATAAATCTAATTCATAGATATAAACTCTGGAAACAACTCCCAGACAAAATGCAATGCTACATATATCTGAAGAATTTTCTTACGGAGAAAAAAAGTACCTGTCATTGCTAAACTGGAATCTGTGATTTCAGAAAACTCAATACAATTATATGTACAAGAGTTTTATAACACAGCCTTTCTTTGCATGTATCAGAATGCAAAGAACAGTCTGTTATTGCCAATCCTATTAAAATTAATTGGTATTTAATCAGAAATACATTAAGTCAGAAGGAAAGGCTTGGACTGTATAAAATATTTTCAGATTTTCATATAACATATCCTTTTTCACTGGTTTTACATAAAATCTGTTTTAAGTAATCAGTTCTACACACTAAAATCCCAGGATACTGTAATGTACTGGAAGAATTTCCAGCTTTAAATGCTCTTTACACAGTGCAATTTGCATGGGCTACCTGTGAGGGTTTACAGTTCACCCAGGTTTCCTTCATATACCATATACATGAGAAAAATTACCAGAAGAAGGAGGAAATGAACCCTTGAATTTGAGCATTTAAGAGAATATGTAAATGATTTCATTGTAGGACTGTATAATAAATTGCAGAAGTCCTAGTAAAAGTATAAGAAATCAGTTACATCTAGGAAAATCTACTTTAAATGTTATTTCACATCATATATGATCTGTCATTTGAAAATTGAACTGACCACCTAGTAAAGCATCCATGGGATTATTTTATCACTGCTTAAGTATCTTTACTGATATAAAATGAATTTTGTACTGGATACATAAACCTTAATTGAAAAGCCTGGCAAAGATCTCAAACAATCCAATGGTCCAGACTTCATATAACATATTTGGCAGCCTTTCAATGAATCATGTTGCCTTGTGTGGAGTGACACATTTATCAAACATGACACATGTATTTTGCATCAGTGCCATAGAAGTTGATCTTCTCTATTTGTTTCTGCCTCTAAACAGCTTCAGTACATGCAGAATTAAAAGCTAGGAGAACAATCAAATCTATAAACTGCTATGCTTCAGAACTGAAAATTAAAAAGTGAAGCTGATTCTAATAGAAAATTAAAGGGAAAAAAAAAAACAAAACCCAACCCAAAACACCAAACAAAAAACCTTCAGTAGAAATTTTATGTACTGTCCTTTTTAGCTGTACCAGCTGAATTTATCAATCATGAGAAGAAAAGGATAGAGAAATGCAATAGCAGAAACCACTGTTCACAGGATCTACTTCTCTGAGCTGGACACATACCTACTGGAATGTTGATATTTACACAAGAGATGAACCTGAACCATATTACCTATAAAAACTACTAAAATAAATTACTTTCTATTGTTACCACTGTCTTTAAAACTCATATGAACTATAGGCATATAGAGAAGAAAAGACATCATCCCAATCTATCTATAGTTAGTGTATTTCAGTAATAGGGTTGCTCAAACACCTACTAAGTGCTCTTCAGTTTTAGTCTGTATCTCTGAGCCTCACTACTCCTGCTGTGTCAATTCAGAACAATGATGTATTTAGCTGCTTTCTGAGAGGAGAGGAGATGTGAGAAAAGAGAGACGAGAGAGAAAAGTTTATTCCAATTGGAGGAGACCTACAGTGATCACCTAGTCCAACTACTTCAGGGCTGATCAAAACTTACAGCATGTTATTAAGGGCATTGTCCAAATGCCTCTTAAACATTGACAGGTCTGGGGAATTGATCACATCTCTATTCCAGTGTTTGGTCATTCTCACAGTAAAAGGGACAAATGGATGCTTATATATATATGTTAACCTTACCATTACAGAAACTATTAATTAAAAGTAATGAGTGGCAAAAAAATCAGGATTCAGGCCTTTAGGTCTTTGTCATCATAATCACAAAAGTTGTATAGAAAAACAGTCTATTCACAAGTTTTCTATTAATCAAACTCAATTATCATATGAAGATTTAGAAATTTACATGATTAGATATTTTCCAGTATTACTAACTCTTTGCAAAGCATACAAAATATACTGCCTAAGCCTCCAGGGAATTTGAATCTAAGGCCTTGAGATCTGCAAGGTTTAGCAACCTGTCAGAAAATGGCACCCAGTTCACCCAAATTCCCACAACTACATGTGACATTATAACATCTATTCTGAGAAAGGCCATGCTGGTCATGAACAGAGTTAAGCCAGAAAAACTTTTGACTTCTCTCAGGGTGTATTAACTACTAAGTAGCAACTACATTAACTACTTAAGACACCTATTTTATTTTCTTATTTACATAGTAAGTAGTTAATTAAGGAAAAATTAAAATAACAATAAAAATAAGTATTTACTTAAAGTATTGATGCTTTAAGTTTAGAATAAAAGGGGTAGCCAATGGCAAGTGCACACAGATAAAAAATATAAAATTTGAAAGTAATCATTTGCTGTTCATTAATATCCATGTTGTTCAAACACAGGAACAATAGAGCTGCCTGGAAGGCAAAAACCACATTGATTAATGGAATCTTTTCTGTTATGGATATTCTATTATTTTTCATTGTCTAAAGCCCTACCTTCCTCCAGGACATGAGATGACAGAATTATCTGAATAAGTAATCAAAACACTATAAAAAAGGGTAAGTCAAACCTCATGGCTGTTCCTCTGTTGTGTAGCAAAGTTTACAGTCAGTAAGCAAGCCAGTTCATTGAAGGCAAAGCAATCACCTAGAACTCTTGTAATGGAAATGTTCTTATAGGTGTCAGTGATGACTTAGTTACTTTTCACACCTGTATAATATAAATGATTTCTTGTGGTGGAAGTCAATGAGGTATCAGGATTTCTGAAAAGTGACCAATGTAGAACTAACTGGTAACTTTACGTGCAGACTTTGCTGCTGGAGCAGAGACAGGATTCACTGCAAAAACAGACAGTTGTGTGGAGTTAGAAAAAATGAAAGGACTGCTTGTGTAAAAATGCAGGCAGAATAGTGCATGATTGATTCTGAGCCACTAAGCCTGAAGCAATATAAAAGGTTTCACTTCAAGTGCCAGTGATGAATCATGCCGAGTCTGGCCTGGGCTTCCAATCTGCATGCAGGGGAGAGAGCATGTTCTTTGTTCTGCAGAGCTCTTGTGTAGTTTCAACAGAGATCCAGCCTCAGACATGGAGGAAAGACAGAGTTGTGAACTGTGTCAGATTTGTATCTCCTGATGCTGCTTTCAGAAACCATGAGCTGTCTCGAGGCAGACAAGGCTTGTTGTTACACAAGAGCTGTCAGAGGACAAGAAAGTCTGAAGACAAAATTGGACCAGGGAAATAAGTATCTAATTTCCTCTCATGTACTAACATAACCAATGATTTTCACTCAGTATTTCTATGTACGTGCAGGAAAAACACATTCCAGATTTCACATATATTGGGTTTGTGGGGCAAGGTATTGGTAACCAGGGGGACTACTGGGGTGGCTTTTGTGCGCAGCTGCTACAAGCTGCCCCTATGTCCAATAGAGCCAGTGTCATCAAGCTCCAAGATGGACACACTGCTGGTCAAGGCTGAGCCAATCAGCAATGGTAGTAGTTTCTCTCTGATAACATATTTAAGAAGGGGAAAAAGTTGCTGCTCAACAGCAACTAGAGCTAAAAAGGAGTATGAGAATTTCTGAGAGAACCAACTCTGCAGACCTCCAGGTCAGTGAAGAAGGAGGGTGAGGAGGAGCTCCATATACTGGAGAAGAGATACCTCTACAGCTGGTGGTGAGGACCACAGCAAGGCAGGCTGTCATCCTGTAGCCCATGGAGGTTAACAGTAGAGCAGATATCCACCTTCAGCACATGAAGGACCCTACACAAGAGCAGGTGAATCCACCAAAAGATTCTGGGACTCTGTGGAAGCCCACACTGGAGTAAGCTCCTGACTTGTGGACTTGTGAAGAAAGAAGCCCACACTGGAGCAGGTTTGCTGGCAGGACTAGTGACCCTGAGAAGGACCCACACAAGAGAGATGTTCCTGAAGGACTGCACTGCATGAAAGGGACACACACTGGTGCAGTTCATGAAAAACTGTAGACCACGGGAAGGACTTCTGTTGGAGAAGTTCATAGAGGGGACACCCCAAGTTGGATCACAGGAAGAGTGTAAGGACTCCTTCTTCTTTGGAGAAAGGAACAGCAGAAAGAATGTGTGATGAACTGACTGCAAACCTCCCCCTGGTTCCCTGTCCCTCTGTGCCTCTGGTGAGGAGGAGATAGAGAATTCAATAGTTAGATCCAGGAAGAAGAGGAGGGGGGGAGGAAGGTGTTTTAATATTTAGTTTTTATTTCTCATTATCCTACTCTGCTTTGATTGGTAATAAATTAAGCTACAAGTTGAGTCTGTTTTGCCTGTGATGGGAAGTGGTGAGTGATCTCCCCATCCTTATCTTGACCCATGAGCCTTTCATTATATTTTCTTTCCCCTGTCTAGCTTAGGAGTGAGACTGATAGAGTGGTTTAGCGGGCACCTGGCATCTACCTAGGATCAACTCACCACAGTCCTGTTAGTAAAAGTAGTAACAGTTGCATATTAGTATACTATGTATTTCCTAGAACACACAGAGAATTAATCCAGTCCCTGCTCCTGGAAGAAGGTAGTTAAAGATGCTAACCCTGCAGTTAGCTTTATAGAGACAAACCTTTCAAAAAGTAGATCTCTTTGAAGTCAACAGTGGTCCTTGCACCTGTGTAATATTGTTGCAGATTAAGGGGGTAGGCTGAAGAGGCTCCAGGAATCACTGAAACATCACAAAAGGTGTGATATTTAGACGTGTGACAAGGAACAATGGAGTAGAATATTAGACATAGGCAAAATGTAGCTGGATGATCCCAGGAAGAAAAGACAGAAGATGAAAGCCCAAGGGCACAGAAGATCATCTTTATAAAGTGAACACGCAAACCAAAATGCTGAGATAGTACAGTGCAATGATGTCAGGAGCAGAAAGAGAAATGCAAAACTCAAGTTGACTGGTGAAGCTGTAAAAGGCCTTGCGGGAGTCTAAAATGACAGCTACCAGTTTAGGCAGCAGCAGGAACCAGTGATGGAGAAAGACTGCTAGGCACCGTTTGCATAAAGATGCTGCTGTGTTGAGCTGTGGGAAGGGGAAGCCTGCAGGGGAACCCTAGCAGACCACATCAGGTTGTAATGTTGTTTCTAATATTTCATTTGTTTCTAATGTCTCATTTCTATGATAAAGCAGCAGTAGCAGAGCCAGAACTGAGGACAAGCATGAAGGACAATAGCATTTCATTGAATCTGTTATGGATCTAATGGATCGCTTTCATCACTGAAAGAAGTAGTATCAGGAAAGAAAAGATACTTGATTCATTTTGTGGTTCCTCCCAGCATCATCCCCCTCACTGCACAGCTCAACATAGCTTTGATTTAGCTTTCCATAACTAATATTTCTTTAAAAAACCCCACAAATATAGCATAATTTTTAAACAACTAAAAGGTGCATGGAACAGCCACAGTGAAAATAAAAATCACAACAGTGATCAAAAAAATGTTTTGAGATGGAGGGAAAGTCAATCTTCCCCCCATTCACATGCTTCTTGAAGCTGAAAATAATGAGCTGAGTTAATGCATAAATTAATGGTAAATATTTTAAAAATACTACTTACAGGTTGATGGAATATTTAAAGGATATTTAAAACCATACTTTAAAAAGAGCTAAAACATACAATATTTCTAGTGTTGTGAATTTTCTTTTATAATTTTACTCAGTGTAGAAAATAAATTAAGGATAAAACAGAAGAGACAAAAGAAAAGTATGTTTTTCCTCAAAAGGTCACTAAGGCATTTTGTTACTTTTTTACCCAGAAGCAATTCTCTGAGCAAATGAATTGTTCATGTCATCTCCTTAGCAAATTGAATTTAACTTCTTTCTGTAGATGTGGTTATTCACACTAAGTCAACTCATTAAAAAGATGGCTGAAGAGTTTCACTAATAATAAAAACCATTTACAATGCATTCTGTTAAAAACCTGTTAAAAAGCTGGGCTTAGTGCACAGAATGCTCCACAAGCCACCCAAAGTCTGGTATTTGCATTGCAGTATTACCATTGACACCTTGCTTTACTAGCTAATGTTCTGTATCTGTGCCATGAAACTTTACTTCTGCTACACACTGTAGCTGAAAGCATTTCATTCTTAATTTATGTAATAATGAATACATTTATAATCTAACTTTCATAAAGTACAAGCAATATCTAATGCCAGGACACTACCAGATGGTCAGATTTTGGTTCAGCAATGTAGGATGCTAATTGCTCTCAGCTTTCTGTCCTTTGAGCTTATCTTTCCACTACTGTTGCATAGCAGTAGCAAACATACTGAAGCTGTTCAGCCTCCTCAATCAAGCTGGAAATTAAAGGCCAAGAGACAGTTTGGACCAGGCTTTATCCCGTGGAGTTCAACATGGCAAAAAGTATGCTTAGCAGGGTTGTCTAAAGTCCATGTTTGTTAATTTGAACTGCAGCAGAGTGTACTGATGGATTTAATACAAGATGGGAAGCAGCTCTAATACAAAATGGAGGGGTGGATAATAAATGCCTTGATAAATTCCTCAACAGAAGGTGAATCTGACCAAATCAAAGTATTCTGTAACACACTGTCAGGATTATACTCAAGTTCAGGCTAGAAATCCCAATACCAGCACATCTAAAACAAGCAGGGCACTTACAAGGGATAGGTGGGCATCTGGGGGATGAAAGCACCTTAGACTACTGCAGCTAGAGTCCAAAAACATACAGTCAGGAAAAAATAGTTCTACAGGAAGAGAAGGAGACAACTTGTTAGGAAGGGAGGAACATGTGGAGGCAGTTCTTGGCATAATTCATTAGAAGCCTAAAGATAGGTTTTAGTACTGCCACAAAGGGAAGACACTAAGATAATAACTGCAGTCTTTGAGTTCTGGGGGAATATCTCACGGTTCACTACATGAAACTTTGCACCCTTACTTTATGGCAGATAATACACTCCTTTGTTTCTATGTACTCTGCATAAATCCATGTTGGATGAAAATTAGTTTTTCAAGGTGCTGCTCCAGTTGATGTAATCTGTTCTTGTTATTTGCTTCACTGTAGTACAATTGGTTACTCTGAGCTACTGTTACTTTTGCTCAGGTCAAACTTCTACTTTTTATTTCAAGAAACCAATACTTGCTGAACTAAGTATTTAGAAAGATAAAGAGTAACTTTGGCACTTTTTCTTCCATTGATGCAGTAATTCATACTATAAACAGATGCTTCTTGAGGGGAGAGTTGACAAACCAGTCTGTTGTTTTAATTTTAGTAAGACTTATTATACCAGACCTATTAATGAACACTTCACCCTCCATCTGTGCCTTTTCTGTATTAAATAGTGCCAGTTTTACATAGATGTCATATAAAGCCGTGCATTAAAATGAAAATTTCTTCCAACTATTGGTGCCTCCACTGGACTGTTTTCCTCCTCTTTCTGCATCTCTTTTTCAAATATACTTGTCCCAAATCCATCAATCTGTTTCTGCCCTTTTCAATTGCAACAGAATTTTCTCATGGTCACCAATGAATACATTAAGGTAACTCTTTTGGCTTAAGTGGACCAGTTGCTCTCTGCTGGTATCTGAAGGGGAATGAAGAGGGCCAAAATTGATTTGGAATTACTTGTTCTGTTCAGTAACGCTGGACTATTTTACTACAGTTATATTCAAGATATTCAATCAAATTTAAGCTATTTAATTTAAGCTATTGAAGTCATATATAAGCTATTTCATTACAGTTTCCATAAACTTTTGTTTTAAGGAATACTGTTTATCCTCAAACTTCTATTCATTATATTGAGGATTCTTTACAGAAAGGACCACAGAAGAATACCACAGTACCAATGCATATTGGATTATGGCTCCCTCTAGACATGACATTTATTTTTCAGTGCAGCTGAGTAAGTCGTTCTTGCCTCTTTGAACTTCCAGGTACTCACAAAAAATTTGTTAGAGAATTATCAGGGGTCAGAACCCTGCAAAACTACGCTATTTTTATTTATTTTCTTTCTATCTGATGGATGAAAACATAATGGAATGTGGCTACATCCTCACAGATATTGAGTTAAAACTGCTTCTGCCAACTTTTTTGAATAAGTAATCAAACCCAGCTTAAAGCTCACATTTTCCATTGCACCTTGAAAACAACACATCAGAAATTTCACTACCAGGCCTCAATAAGGCAGAAAAGCAGTGGCTAAGAACAGAGAGAAATGTCTTACTATTATTTCAGTTATATAACAAATTTTCAGGTTAAGAAGCAGGGACACCAAAACAGCAAACATGTCTGTTGGATGTCCTCTAATTGTTGCCAGAGGTCAACATTTTTCTGAAGTCCCTGGAGGTGCTCCCTACATGCCTCCTCTTTGCCACTTTGCCAGAAGTGGTTCCCTGTCAGAGCACTATGCAAACAGAGCTAAAAAAAGAAAGAATCAGGAGTTCTCCTGCTGTACAAAGTAAATTAAGTCAAGAGGATATTGATGAGATTACTAATTTATTTAACACATACATTGAATCCAGAATGGGAATAAAACTTCATCTGTCACCATTCATCAGCTACATATTGCCTAGGGCCATGAGCCTGCTGCTAGCCTGTTCCTCATTCTTCTTGCTTTTGTCCAATTTAGGTTTGTTTTTCTTTTTCTCTCTTGTCCTGTACTTCATTTGTGACTGAACAATTTAAAACATAAATGTTATGGTTTGTGGCAGTCAACAAGTTGTCACTTCACAACACTAAAATGACAGATGCCGATTTTTTTTAAAGCAGAACCATGTTTTCTATTTGCAGCAATAAAAGTTCTCTACCCTGTACAAAAAGAATTCCTTTCTGAAAATCAACTGTGAGAAAATAAAATTTTGCTAGCAGCTGGTCTTTTTGACTCCCTAGATAACCCTTCTTAATGACAGGGGAGATACATATGTGTATACTGAGCTACAACAGACTAGTCAGTCCTCATCATAGAATTTTCTCTTTCAGTAACTCTCTTTCCATTTTCTCTCTGGAAATAACTCTGAAGTGAACCATACCAAGAAAGGTGAAACAACAAATGTCACCCCTAATCCCAACAGTTTTCAATATCTTTTTCATATCCAGAGATCTGCAGCATAGTTATTTCCTCATATGGCAGCTTCCCAGTTCTCCAGTCATCTTGGTGACTCTTGTCTGAACACTCTCAAACCCTTCCACATCTTTTTTGTATAGCAGAGACCAAAACTGACCTCAATATTCCAGATATGGCCTGACAAGTGCTGAGTAGAGTAGGATAATGACTTTTTTGTCTCTGCTGATGATGCTTTTGTTGATACAACCCAGCATCCCATTGGCTTTCTCTTCTGCAGCAGTGGCACAGTGTTCACTCACACAGAGCTTGTTGTCCACCAGGAGGACCCAGGTCCCTTTACACAGAGCTGTTTTCCAGCCAGGTAGATTCAGGCCTGTGCAACACTCCTGAATTATGTTTTCCCAGGTGCAAGACCTTACTCTTGTAAAAGACAAAACATTTAATTCCCTCAAGGACTATTGTAGGGAAACTTTGAATGTTGTTCTACTTCTGAATGACATGCATTATACAGTCAAAATGGGGAAAAGCACAGAGGATTGGCATATTCGGGGAAAATGCAAGAAGCCAGCTCAGGTGCACCGTTCCAAGTGGGATCACACTTTTGCACAAAAGTGTTTGTACTGCCCTAACCTGTTGTCATAACTCTAGTAAGTCAAACTACAGAAGGAAACGTTGTTCAACAGATGCCTGTACCTCAACACAGTTTTCTCTTGGTCAGAAGGAAATGTTGTTCAATAGATGCCTGTACCCCAACACAGTTTTCTTTTGGACAGAAAAGGGAAATCAAACTGCAGAGAAGAAAGGAAACAAGCCAGAGGACTGAAAAGTAAAAAAAAAAAAGAAAAAAAAATCTGCTTCCTCTCATATTCCTCCTTCTCCTCTTTCATTTCCTTTATCTTCCCATATTTATTCCTGGTTCTCCTAGGTGTCACCTACCCTGCCTCAAGCCAGTGTTATCAACTTATTTTGAAATACACACAGACCTGTGACAGCAGCAAGAATCAACCACCTGTTTGCCCAGAGGTTTATGTAGTGTTAGCTTTAGAAGGGGCTCAGAACACAGACATACTACCAACTCATTAAGTTTACTTTTCTAATTAAATGGAAAGTTAATGAAAATAACATTAGCAGGAAACATGCTGAAAACATGCTCAATTAGTTCAAATTGTTGCTTTATATGCTAACTTCTGAGCAGAATAATTAAGGTAAGATGACCATGGCTACAAAACATTTATGTGATTCAGTTAAAGCAATAAAAGGAATGAGGGCTTAGCTTTTCCTTTTTTTTGGAGTGGGATGCTCAGGAGACTAAGGCATTTTTGAGTGTAGAATATGGGAAGAGAGAAAACCAATAAGACAAAGATTATTTAATTGTCATGGAAGTAAATTTCCAAAATTTTAAAATTTTGAAATTCAGCTTGAATAAAAATTTACTGAAATCATGTTTCTGAGGGCAGCTGAAAAGCTTTTGGAAACACTGAAGCTTTTTCTATTTTATGCTTTAATATTTTATGCTTTTAATATCTTAAAGCAAAGAACAATCTAGTGACCTTTATGCCTTAACTGAAAAGCTTTCACATCTATTCAACATATTCAGACAAATACTGAAGTGCTCTACACTACAAAAATATGCACAATTTCAATGATACTGTCTTGTTTGGGGGTTGTTTGGTTTTGGGTTTTTTTTGGACAACTTAATGAGAAAAGGCAATAGATTTCTGGATAAAACCCCTGAATTTCTCATTTAGAATTCATTACCCAGAATGTATCCACTTTTAACAGAAGAGCTTTAATTTCAGTCATTAGCCCTGGGTCTGATGTAACATATGACTTGTGAAAACCACTTAATCCACCTGAAGAATCTACGCAAAAATAGGCTGTTTCAGATGACTGGGGACTTATCCCTTTCCTTCTCTGTTATCTGTAGAGAGCCTAAAATAAATGTAGGGTACGGAGACAACAATGAGATGCCCACAGCTGGATGATAGCTTTATCCTCCTACTCTACCCATTGAATCAGAACATTAAAACTTCTTTTGTCCACCTCTGATTTACATCAGCAATACTCTGGAATAACAGATGTCTTACTATAGAAGTCTCCACTCTTGGAAGAAGATATATACTTATCATCACTATTGATATAACTAATAACCAATGCAACTTCTAAAGACAGATAATCACAGCACCCAATGCAGAGAATTCCTGACCTTGGTTGTCACTTTCAGTGCTACATCTCTAGTAACTATGATCAGTTACCATACAAAGTTTAACATGGGCCTTTCTGGCACAATACCAGCATGCAACTGGTACTGCTGTCACAATATTATAATTTTGGTAGATTCAGTTATTCTGGAATTGTCAGACACATTTACTAACCCAATATTTTATTATTGCCTTTCTGATTTCAGATAAAAATAAAACATGCACTACTTGAATACAGTAAATGATTAAGATTCAATTCTTCCTCCCAAGATATTTAATGTTATTTTGTATTTCACAAGACCTCAGGCTAGCTCAGTGATTGCCTTTGTACCTGCCCATGACTGGAAGAACAGAAGTTTTTCCAGATTGTTTTCTCTCCCAGTATTTACACAGTTGAGGTGGGACCACTTCCAGTTTGGCAAAGAGACAGCAGGCAAGCATCTGTACAGAGTCCCAGAACAGATGCACTGTTGAATGTAAACTGATACAACACCCCCCCCAGCCCCCCCCCCCAAAAAATTACAAAAATTAAACCATCAGATTAAGAACTCTTTCACTTGCCAAGGTTTTGATGTATAAATGGAATTTTTAATGGGCTGCAATAATATAATTAATTTACCATCATTATAAAAGTACCTTCACTTTGTAGCTCCATTTTTTAATCTGTTTTTTCCTAGTAAATTGACATTTTCAACTAACTTGCATTCCTAGTTGTAATAAATAGGTTCTTTAGGCTCTTAACCTTTAAAATCTTAAAGCAAAATGAATTCTTCATGATCTCATAAGCTCCAAAATTCTATTTTCATCAGTAAAATTATTATTGGGTGGACCAAAATAAAATATTACTTTTATTTTCACTGCAAGCAGTAGAAGAAAAAGTCCAGTAACATAGGCAAGCTGGTAGGCTTCCATCCTGCTCTTAAAACAGTTAATTCAACTGGACCTCACTCATACATTCCCCCTTGATAGATTTCCCTCATTAACTTAAATAACAGCAGACATAAATCTTGACATAATCTTCTCCCTGAACTTTACTGTCCGTAAAGCATATGGAGTCTTCTTTGCCACAGAGAAACTCAGTCATTTTTACACTCCTGGTATGGTTCCAGGGGATTATATGTCTGATTTGCAGGATGAATCAGCAAAATAACTGTGCCTCTCCATCTTTTATTGAAACCTATCAGATTAACAGGTTTTTAACAGCCACATAAAAGGTTCACAAACTGAGCCTTAAATTTATAACTGTAGGTAAACAGACTATCAGTCACCATTGATGCCAAAAGCCATGCTTGGTTACAAATATGGATCCGACATGATGAACATCACCAAGGTCTAAGCATTTAGCACTCTCCCCTGCATAACAACCCATCTTCATGTCGAACACAGAGACTCAAAGTTCCTACCTAGGCAGAACAAAGGGCCTAGGGTCACTAATCACTAGTCTTATGGTTAAGATGCTGCTGACTGCTCACTGAGATTTTTAAAATCGGTTAAAAACACCAATCATCAGAGAAGACATCCAACCGGCGGATCTCAATCAACAAAAGATAGTCAGCATCAATTGTAACAAACCATTTCTCTTATTTTCTCTCTCTCTCTTTTTTTTTTTTTTTTTTTTTAAAAAGTAACTTATAATTTCTTTTTGTGCTACGTCAGCTACAAGTCCTCTACTCAAGGTAGACCTCTTAGGCAATTTTGACCTTCATTATCTTATTATCTAGATGATCCTCAAACCAGAATATAAGCATGTGTAGAGCAGAATCATAGGGAGTTCTGACTTTTCGGGGGAAATTTCATGAGTTTGCAGTGCTCTCTAAATTGGGCAGTGAGCCTTTTAGAGCACAATTTAAGATTCAAGTATTTAAACTCTATCTGTTTTAGGTGGAAGTATGTTGTTTCAACTGCTCCTCATTGACAAAAAATACGTGAATTGCCTTCTACAGTTGAAAACACCCTGTTGTGTATGGAAAATTTAAGGACATCAGAAACTGCCTTTAAGTTGGAAATCACCATTCTTCTGGCCTTGCTTGAAAAGACTTGTTTCCTTTCTTCCTGTCCTATTTTCTGTGGGCCAAACTCTACCTTCATTTACTTTGTTGCAAATTTTTTACATCTCCAATGTGTTTAATATAGCTTCTCCATGCTGAAAGAGAAAAGCTGAATTTGATTTTTCAGATACGTGGGGATTCAACTCTTCATACATTTCAAGCTGGGGTAATCAGCAATGTTTTTGCTTAAGGATATGGTTTCAAATGAAACTAGACTGCATGCTTATATGATATAAAAGATTCAAATATAGATGGCATCTGCGTGTACGTAAAATGTTACAAGGATTACATTCAGGGTGCAATTTTCAAGAAATAACTTTACATGACATTATATTTGTCAAAATGTTGACCATCTGACTACTCCAGGGAGACCTGGTTGTGGAATACTTATAGGAGGCCTATGAGAAAGATGGGGACAATCTTTTTAGTAGGGCCTGTTATGAAAGGACAAGAGGTAATGGTTTTAAACAAAAAGGGTAGAGTTAAATTAGATAAAAGGAAGAATTTTTTTACAGTGGGGGCTGTGAAACACTAGCACAAGGTTGCCCAGAGAGGTGGTAGAAGCCCCATCCCTAGCAATGTTTGAGGTCAATTTGGACAGGGTTCTGAATAACCCAATATAGTTAAAGATGTCCCTGCTTCCTGCAGGGGATTCAGTCTAGATTACCATTAAAGGTCACTTCCAACACAAACCGTTCCATCACTATACTTCATTCATATTGAGAATAAAGGGATCAGGAACCCAAAGTGTGATTCACATTACTTTCCTTCTAACATTTTGTAGTCTAAATATGATACAAACATAATAATAAAAGGAATAAAAAAATAATATAACAAATATGAACTGTAAATTCTAACTGAAATATTTTTACCCCATCAAGAAAAAGCTATTGTAATGTCATCCCATACACACATTGTAGTTGACAGTTGTTTTCCACAAGTAGTTAAAGCACCATTCTTTCAAGTGAAACGATGGGACAGAACTAGAAGTCAAGGATAGATTAATGTTAAGAACTGTGATGGAAAAACTACAGTAAAGCTCCCACTGGAATAGCTTATTCTTCTTGGATGTAATTGTTTGTTATTCTGCCTCACAAAATTTGCAGACAGAAAAAAATAGATTCACTTGAAAACTTTAGCTTTGGTCTCATGATAGGTTCTTATGACTTCAGATCAATACCACAGAATTGAGTTTAAAACATACTTATACTTTCTTTTCATAATTCCTCATGCTTCCCCAGACATTCTAACCCTTGTGTAGACACAGTGACATGCAGTCTTCAGGTACAAAATCACATACAATTTCTTCTGCATTCCCACCTCATTCAGTACACAGACACAAAGGTTACAGCTGTACATTTAGTACACCTCAAATTTTGTCTATATAATTCTACAATGAAAGCAGCATTCTTTCAAATGCGATATATATATGTACATATGTGTCATAATTTCATTTTATAATAAATACTAATCTTTAAATAAGTGGAGTTTTTTCATTTTGTTTGTGAACATTCTAATTCATTTCTCCACGTGAAATCCTTTTTACTTTTAATCATCCGTTTAATTCTTACAATTATAATACTGTATATTTCACATACAATATTGGAACACTCTGTTCATTTTTTAAAAAGGGCTCCTTGGAGTGATTTATGGAAAGTTCTGGAGACAGTTATCATTGGAAAAATAAAATAACTATGAACTAAAAGTGAAAAATAAAAAAGTAATAAAAAAATGAAATCTCAGCTTCTATCAGTTTACCTAGATTGAGGCTTCAGGAGAAAAAATTACATTTTAATTGCAACTCAGAAGCCAAGTTATTCACAACTGAATTGAAAGAAATGCTGAATCAAGTTATTACTTAGATTTCTGTAGCAGGCCAGCATTTGATTTTGTCCTTTGTTTCTCAAAGATTAACTGAAGAAAATTTAAAAAGAAGGCTTTCTGAATTAAATATTAAAATGCATGACAGTCAGTTTCACTCATTCCAATATTTAAGTCAGCACCATAAGCTACATTGCCAATTTAGTTCATTCTACTGTGCGAATTTCAGTTCACTGTGGCATTTAGCTTGGGCCATACTTCATTCCTCCATAGCACACATCCAAGTGCAGGAGAAAGTCACAGAAAACCTGTGCTAGGCAGGACATCAAGATTGTGACACAGAAGTTGTCTGGGACTTTTTACTACTACGTTGAGGAAATGGTAAGAAAAGGACTACCCAAATCGATCTCCATTGAGGGGACAGCAGACTAAGACCATGGAGGTTTGGAATTAAATATTTTCTATGTCAGACTTCTGCTCTGAATTTGAACAAAGCATCTATTTCACTTTGTCTTAATTCCTCTCTCTAAATGAAAGGGGAAGTGGGCCACAGTAACTCTCAATATTATAAAGATTTAAAAAATATGAAATACCATATTCACAGACTTTCCAACCACAATGAAAGTGATATTTAACTTGAAAATAGCAACATTTTTTTATATTCCCACAGAAGGAAGAGCAGTACCACTGTGAGCTCTTCCAGGCTAAATATTTGCCATCCCCTTTGCACTGCCTTTTACATTTACTGCAAAGCTCTTCACAAGTAGGTAGCTTCAAAGATTACTGTAAATGGAAGAAATGACAGAAGGATGTGAGATGTTGGGGTTAATGTGTGGGTAGCACCATTTTCCTTGCTTCTTACACCAGGAACCCAGCACCCCTAGCTATCTTTCCTCTTCCTCCCCTTTCCTTTTCTTCCCATTTTATTTTTTTCTTCTTCCTTACTGACTGAAAATCTGCAGAAAGGCATTTTCCAAGTCTTCTTGTTTATATTTGTACTAGATTGGGTAAGGCAACCTTGGTCTCTGCTCTCATCAGATGCAACTCAAAGCACCATGCAGACACACCGTCTGTCAGTTAGCCAGCTCCAGGCCTGGAATTGTTGCAGCCACCTCAGCACCATGCCACACTTGTGTTAATTAACCCAGGCACATGCTGGTGTGGCTATAACACTTCCAGAGCCTGAACATTATCTATGTTGTGCTGTGACGTTATATATGTTCTAGGCTGTTACTCCTCATTTTCAGAAATACCTTTGCATTATACTTTATAATGCTTTCATTGATTAATTCCCATCTCACCAGTTTAGCTTTATCTTTTTTTGTAATATCAGTCTTTCTATCTTTTCTAACTTCACCATTACATTTGTCTTTTATCTTCGTTTAAGACTTGTACCTGCAGTCTTCCTTCTCTTGTTTTGGTATATCTGCTCTATCAACAATTTGCTGTTTTGTTCTTCTGTCAGCTTTTTAAAAAAAATAATAATTTATTATTACAATTTTTAACCTTGTCTATACCCTGGCCTTTCTGAGGAGGAGGCCAAGAGTGGGAGCATGACTCACAAAAGCTACAGTATTTTTCAACTACCTATAGTGCCATGAACCACTGCAATGCAAACGAGTTGGCAGCTATTTTTTTTTTTTTTTCCCCCTCAATTTTCTATTTATGGAGCTTGTTTCCTGCTTTCATAGAAATTGAGTCTTAAGGCAATAGCAGGAGAGTGGAAGTCCTAACACCAGACCTGCCACATTCCAGCATTTGATGTATTTTTAGGCTGAGAAGACAAAGATTTCTATTCCCTGGTACCTCATGGTATCTCTCTTTAACAGAGAGAAAAAAAGAATGCTGCTGGCAGCTGCTTCCTGTGTTTGCACCAGCTCTTGGCAGTTCTCTGCTCCCACAGGGTGTTAGTTGCATGTATCACTCTCCACACACTCTCTGGTGACAGAAGAACACTGCCAAAAGCACAGCAAAGAAAGCCATCTTAGGGCCTTCTACATTCAATAGCTAAAGGACTGTCTGCAGCTCCTGTTATGGCTGTTGAATTAAGATATTCAGAGACACTAATTTATCCTAGCAATTTCCATTGTATTTTTGATAAGTTGCTCCTACCATTTTCACTTGCACAGTGCATCAGCCAAGTACATGGGAAATAGACAATTTCTTCTGACTCTGCACAGAGATTTGTAATAGAAATGTTAAAGTTGCTAGGAATGTAGAGCACATGGGTGTGGAAACACCAGAAGGAACAAGAAGAGAAAGGGATAAAAGGATGTGAAGTTTTGATGATGCATGAAGATTCCAGCATATCTATCCACACATGGTTTCTCAGTAACACACTGAGTAGGAAAACAAAAGGACAGCCTAAACCAAAGGGATAGGCCAACACCACTTGGAGATGATGTCAGGAAGACAAAGAACTGCTCTGAAGCCCTCAGTCATCCAGACACAGGCAGAAAGGGTAGTAAGTCAGCAGTGCTGCCTAAAAGCTGTCAGAGACCAAACAAGATGGAAACATGCAAAACATCAATCACCATTAGACCACAATGCAAATCTAGAAACCAAACCATGGCTGCCAACCATACTACCCAAATGTTTGTTCCTCTCTTTCTCCAGCCGACTTCGCACAAAAGGAGGACAGTCATCCTCTACAAAGACTACATGGCCCACAGTGTTCAGACATCTTAAACATATTTAAAAGGTATTTTAAGAAAACAACCTCTAAAGGCATAAATCCAGAGACAGCAACTTAAACGAAATCACTTCCATACATATAACTGCCACTTATCGAATCTTAGTTCCCTTTGAGCAAATACCAAAGAGAACATCACTGTCTGAAGGAAAACTTAACTAGAACTATGTGTTTTCAAAGCAGACAGTCGTAACATTAACTGGAACAGCACAATGAGCAAATAAGTTTAACTCTGAATACAGTTAAGAGAAACAGTCTCAAATATGAAAACTTAGAGAATTTGAAGAGAATTCTAAGGCATTTATAGACTCCCTGTAAAAGTCAGCATGTAGTTAATCATTTACACCAAAGCGCCATGGTGTCAGCAAAACCAAATATGGTTGGCCAATGACTTCAGGCACAGTTATTACCCTGCAATGAAGAACTTCTTCAAACAGTTATTTACATGGTAGATACCATTCCTTTGTGCAAAGATTTTGTAGGGGTTTTTTTTCCCCAATCAGCTTCTGTGGCTGATTTCAACAATTTATATCATACTGAAAGAAAGGTTCAGAGTGTCTCCAGCAAAGGTCTGAACACGGTATTTTTAAAAGCTTTACAGCAAGAGGTCTAAAATAATGTTCAACCTATCTAAAGACAAATCTATTCAGCAATTAACTCCTCTGCATTTCACTTTAGGCAAAACCTCTGTTTGTTGCATGATGAATTGGTGCTAAGTGGATGCCTGGTGGCAGGGTTCTGAATGGGACTGTTTCACTGCAGATACCTTTGTAACTCTTATTGCAATTGCTCAGTTCTCAGACAACTTCCCTGAAAGTGGATTGCAAATAACACTAATTCTTACACAGAGTTGGAGGGCTGGAGGTTGGGAGGTTGTGTGTGTGTGTATGTGTGCATGGTGGCAGGGAGGTGTCTTTTTGAACCTATATTTATGAAAACTCCTCAGTTGCTACATAATCACCACTCCTGTGCAAGGCGTTAATGGGACTGAACAAAATTGTATCAAAAATTACTATGTGAACACCTGGGAAACAGAGTAGCCTCCTGAAAAATTCCTGCAAACATATATCCCCCAAACAACAAACTTCTGCAACTTCATAATCAAAATTAATTATATCATATACATTTTCTGAGTGACTAGCTGCTTTTGGGGTTGGGATCAAGACCTAGAATTAACACCAGAAGCTTGGAATCAGTCAAAGATAAAATAAAATTAGAAGTATAAAGATGGCATTGTAGGGAAATACACAGAACAGGAAGATGTATTATTATATAAGAAGACATTAAAGAGTTCAGTATATATCAATTCTTAAAGATGCAGTTATAGAGAAATGAAGTCTGAAAAAGATATGTAGACAACAGTAACAGAATTATGTAAAGTGAAGGAAAAATTCAGATCTTATAATTGGATCTGGGAATCCAGAATTCATCTTGCTAAAGCACTTCTCTGAGACACATTAAAAAAAAAAAAAAAAAAAAAAAAAAAAAAAAAAAAAAAAAAAAAAAAAAAAAAAAAAGAAAGGAAAAAAAAAAAATCAAAATTAAAAAAAAAAAAACAACA
>JANHGN010005868.1:27940-50991 GCA_024605025.1 Megaceryle maxima | reverse complement strand
TAACACAAAAAAAAACAAAAAAAAAAAAAAAAAAAAAAAAAAAAAAAAAAAAAAAAAAAAAAAAAAAAAAAAAAAAAAATCACTTAAGAGATGTAAGAGTCAAATTCTCCATTTAAATAAGTACAGCAATACTACTGCCCCACTGACAGAAAGACTGAGAAGATGGTGTGCCTTGCACCACTCCAGGTTAAAACCCATTTGTTTTTCTGAAGTTTTTATGACTAGAACCATCTGAAAAGATACTGAAAAACAGTCTTCTAAACCCCACCCCAATCCTCAGTTTCCAAAAGTATTAGTTTCAATGTAATTCAATGTTTTTTTTTTTTAGTCAGCACACTCCAAATCAATTGGAATATCAAGGGAAAAAGATTAACACATACTGCCCAATATTTCATGATTTATTTCAAGGGACTATAACTAGTACAATAGATTAATATATCCCAGAAATTTTCATTAAGGACTGTGATAGCAGAAATGTAAGTGCAAACCAAATTATGCAAAACATAGTAGTAACATTATGTAATAAGCTTAAGTTCTATTTCTTTTTGTATACTTACCTGCCCTAAATTCAAGTAGAAATACTCAATAGCAGCAATAGATAGCAAAATATAGATATAAAACATTTTACCAAGTTTTCATGCTAGTCCTTTGCATGGCAATAATTGAAGGAAAAGGTCAAATTCAATTTTTTTTTTCCATTGTCTATTCCATTGATATGTATCTATATTTAATATTTCGGTAAAATTACATAGTTGGTTACTAACTTCTTACCAAACTTCCACAGAATCTTTGATAATACAAGTTATTTTCCTGCATAAATGCTGACTGTGATGGCAACGTACCTGCAGTCATCCCACACAAGTAATTTTCTGTTCTGTACTGAACATACTGTTCTCTTACAAAACTTCTGTCAGTAGTTTTAACTAAACAGAGCTTATCCTGAAAGGGTAGAAGCACATTTAGAGCTGTGAATGAGAAAAAACATAGCAAGGTAATGTTAGGAGAGGTCTCAAGAACCACAAGTCTGTCCTCCAGCAGGAAAGGAAGCTCACATAGATCATCTCTGACCAATATAAAATTTATTGACTCCAACCAGCATGAACTGAAGGAGATTCCACATACTTTCTTGGTAGGCTTTTCCAGTGCTTTACAAGCCTCACCATTTAAAAGTGGTTTCCTCATTTCTTAACAATATCTATAAATTATTCCTTTTTTCTTCTAGTAATACTGGGGTGTGGGAAAGTATTTCTCATCTTTTTATTAGGGATTCATGCATCTTGTAAAAGAGATGATACTACTGTCTTTTTGAATTTACCAGAGATTATTTCTTTCATGGCTTTCAATGTTTTCAAAACCTGTTGAATTTCTTTTCTTCTGGACATCCTTCACTTTGTCTAGCACTCCTTCAAGGATGTTGCTTAAGGCTTCACACACTATTCAAGTTGAAGGCTTCACCAATGTCAGAGAATAACGTTTAACTCCCATGTGTTACAAGCAAAACTCCTGCTACTTCATTTCAGTTTAAGATCTGTGATTTTCCTCCTACAACTAGAAGAAAAGTTTATTTGACCTTTTTCTTGTTCCAGACATGTGGCTAACCATCTGCTGCAAACCCTGGGTTCCTCCACTACAGTACCATTGATTAGTCAGTTCATCATTTCTGAAAGCTTATTCTGGTACTTTCCTGTTATATTTTAAAAATACCTAATGCAGAAAAAAGACAGAGAAGTTTTAAGTATATGCTCTATTCTATCAGCAAACTGTTAGAAATGAAAACATTAGGCAGAACTGCAACAAGGAACCCTTTGCAGGACACTACTGAATGCCTTTTTAATTTGAGAGAAAACCACAGAGAGGGGTGAGAGGTAGCCCATCAGCCAGTTGCACGTATACTACATAGCAGTTTCACCTGGTCAATATGTCACTAGTTTGTTTGCTGATGTCATGTAAGATGACAAAAAATTTTACCAGGATAATACCACAGAGTGTTCTCCCTTTCTTTATCCACTAGATGATGATTTTTCCATTTAGGAAAGTAAACAGATTTGTTTGACACAATTATTTCTTGTCAAATTCATCTGGTTGCTTTCTTCTTATTTCATTACCCTCTAGGTCCTATAAATTGATTCATAATTCATTTAGAATTTTTTTTTTTTCTTCCCTAGCACTCTATATTGTGCTCATTTTTTTCCCCACCCTTAAACTACATGTTCTGTATACTATTTGCTCTTCTTCAGTCCCCTAGGATTTAACCTGTCCATCATTTATCAAAAGTAATTAGTGATTCAAAAAGTGCTTCTCACTTTTTTTAAGCCCTTGTGAAAAAAAAAATACTTCAGAGTTTGCCAATTAAAAACATTCAAGTTAATGAAAGGCTCTTGAAGTTATTCTTTCTGTGCCCACATTAAAAATTAATGCTTTTGAAATCTAATTGCAATGTATCTTTTTTTTTCAGAAAGCCAAAACAAAGATTTTAATGCTATCATTCACTCTTCCATTTTGAAGTGATAGATACCATCCCAATTTTCCATGAATGCATGAGAAACTTCTCATCTTTCTTGCCAGTTAAATATTTTACATGATACCTTGCCTTCCTATATTATCTGTTTGCTCATACTATCTACTGTTGTCTTAGGCCATTCTTCTGCCCCTCAAATACAATCCCGATGCAGAAAAACAAACCTTGAGCACATAAGAAGTAATGTAATGGAAGTACCTTCACAATCATTGATGATTACATTTCAGAAATGATGGAGGAAAGCTGAACTGCCAGGGACTCATAAAGAGCACACAAAATAAATTGAAAATATAACTGAGAAATGAGGAGCACAGGCAGCACTGTGGAAATACTGAAAAAAACCAACAAAACAAAACCAAACAACAACAACAACAACAACAAAACTAAAAAAAAACACACAAACAAACAAACAAAAACCAAAACCAAAAAAAACCCAAAACAAACCCAACACAAAATAACAAAACCCAATGACTCCAGGTGCTTCATATCCTTTCTTCTGTACTAGAATAGCTTGCTACTGTTTTTAAAAGATATCCCACTTTTTCATCACATATTTAGAGACTGTATGAAGAAAGAGCTTTATTAGATGATTTTCCCAAGAAACTTTTCCTGTCCTTTCCAGAAGTCCAATTTTTCCCAAGTTTACTAACTTTGCTGCTCTATTCCTTTCCATGGTGTTAAGAGCACCACCATTTCACAAACACTTTCAACATATTAATAGGTCACTTTATCTTCTCTATGCATTCTCCCTATAGATTGAGAATATAACCTAAAATAGTCACATTCTGTACCTCCTCCACCTTCTGAAACAAAAGCAAAGCTGTCAGTGTAGCTTTGCAATACCTTTCAGGCTTGCTATGACGTGTCATGCTGATTTTCCTCTGTAACTGAAGTCTCCTCATGAGCTTCTTTCTTTGTATAGCTATTTAAATTTCTCAGAAACAGATATATGACAAATAGGTGAATCTTGTTTTTCTCATGCTTAACCAGTGATATTGTACATTTATATAAGTTTGAAAAACAGGACAAGATCTTGGTGAGGCATTAAACACATAGAATCATAGAAAGGTAGGGAATTGGAAGGGACCTCTGGAGATCATAGAGCCAACCCCCCTGACAGAGCAGGATCACCAAGGGCATGACACACAGGAACAGATCCAGGCGGGTCTTGAAAGTCTCTAGAGAAGGAGACTCCACAATGTCTCTGGGCAGCCCGTTCCAGTGCTCTCTCACTCTCAGAGTAAAGAAGCTTTTCCTCATGTTGAGGTGGAACTTCCTGCATTCCAGCTTGTAACCATTACCTCTCGTCCTATCACAGGGCACCACTGAAAAGAGACTGGCCCCTTCTATTTGACACCCACCCTTCAGATATTTGTAAACATTAATGAGATCCCCCCTTAGTCATCTGTTCTTCAGGCTAAACAGCTACAGGGGTCTCAGTCTTTCCTCCTAAGAGAAATTTTCCAATGCCTTAATCATCGTTGTAGCTTCCCGTTGGATTCTCTCTAGTATTTCCTTGTCCCTCTTGAACTGGGGAGCCCAGAACTGGCCACAGTACTGCAGATGTGGTCTCACTAGAGCAGAGTAGAATGCCTAGAGTTTTTCTCCACATCAAGTGGAGAAAATTGAAGTTCCAGAATAGCCAGAATTTTCCATCTTTACTCATGCTGACAGTACTTTATTCCATAAGCAGTTACACCGATTTAGTTACTTACTCCAGGTTTAAGTATAAATAATGCCAGAAAGAAAACCCGGGCTGAAATAATAGAGGGAGGAAAAATCAGTGACACAGCACTTGGCTATACTTCTCTTAATCAAACAGTTTTCTCTGTAGCTGCACTTGTGTGACTCACTGTTAAAGACTGGAAAACCACATTAATGATTTATTCATGCCCGATGAGATATTTAAACTGGCTAGATTAAGTATTTTTAATAAAATGCAAATACAGGATGCAAGCATATGCAGATAAAGCAAATTAAAATGGGTAAGTACTGCTATTTACAAAAAGTATGCAGCAGCACAGTTAATAAACATGTGTAACATACAATGTTTAATTAACAATTTAATTGGGGAATACCAACATACACTACAGAATTCAAAAACAGTTTTTTCTTGAGTGTGACTTGATTCTCATAAGCATAAAATGTAAGAGAACAGAAATCAGCTACAGGCAGGAATGGCATATATAATCAAATATATTGGAGACATTTATGTCTTTCACTATCCAATTCCTACTAGATTTTTAATATAAAATATGAAAGAAATAGAACACTCTCAGCAATGTTCACCTAAAACAGCAAATTAATGTTGAATTGTTCATTTCTCTCCGCTCAGTATAAAAGGAGTCTAAACTAGTTCCAGTGTAGACTTCTATATTAAAGTCCTCTAAATTATGGTGAAATTAATCTTCAACAAAGTACCAGTTCTACAGGTGCCCTCCTCAAAGGTCACACATAACTGGGATAATAATTTCAACTGCAAAAGAATAATTTCAATTGCAGACATAACATAAAACAACACTTTATTAAGTAGAAGTCTATGTAATCCTAGAGCATAAATACTCCCAGTGAGTGAAAAGCATGGTCATCTGAAATGAAAGGCTGAGCTGGTGATATCAGTACAGGCAGATGGTTAAGAAAGAGAAAGGAACAGGAATAAGTTTATCCACCTTATGATTCACACAAGAACACAAGTGTGAAGCCATATAAATACATCAAGTCTAACTATGAGGGTCTGTAGTTTACTTCAGTTTTTGTTACCACAACCACAGAGGCTGTGCCATTCTTCAGGGTATAAAGATAATACATCTTCACCCTGTGTCTTCTTTCCTATTTTACATTTCACTATAATCACCCTAGACTCTCCTTCACCATCACCCCTGTAACAGAGATACCAACAATTCTGTTACAATAGCTTCACTATTAGTATATACTACTAGGACCCAAATTCATTGTTACAGGCAGCTACAAAGCCCAGTTTTTTGCCACAAAGAGACATTAAACTACCTAAAGAGGACATTCATTCTACATACAGTGTAAATCCAGTGCACCTCAAAACTGCACATTTGCAGATCCAACTGCACTACTCTTGCATCTAAAGCTTTTGCTCACAGACAGCAGATCTTCTTTTCTGTCAGGACATGACAACAGCCACCTCCCAGTTGTCCTCTTGCCTGAGGAGCCAGATAATATAAGAAAAGGCCAGGATGCATCCTGAGGAATAGTGCCAGCAATGACAACCCACCTCTGTATGGCACCATCGGCATGGGAAAACCCCTAGTCAAAAGATCACATCACCAGAGGAACCGCAGATACATCAGGAAGGTTGGAAGCTACCTTGCCAGCCTGCTTCTGAGACTTATCTGGTGGAACATGGAAAAGCAGCAGAAGCAAGACAAGTCAAACATTTTGGGCTAGAAATAGCCCATGGACTGATGTCTCATCCTTCCTCTTCTCTATATGCAGTAACATATTAAAGCACATTTAATGAGTTATCTCTTCAGGGTATTCCTGACATATAGAAAACACCTACTACAAGATGTTAATTTGATCAAAGAGGCTAGTAGCATAAAATCTAGGTGAATAAAGGATTAAATAGACATAATAGCAGAGAGAAACTGTACGTGGACAGAGCAGAGAACAAAGTCCTCGTGACTGCATTTCAAACATATAACCTCAGAAATTGTCAGTCATCATATTTTATTATTGATTTTAGCTAGGGCAGAGAATAATACCAGGATGATTTTATGGCAATCCTAATTAATCAGTAACAGCATTTTTAAGACTCCTCAAGTTAATTTTCAACTTTTTTTCACTGTCAAATTGTTGAGATATTTTTATCATTTCTCTTCATTAAGTACTGAAATGAAGCATTTTAAGCAATGAAACAAAGAAAGAAAGAAACAAACAAAAAAGAAAGCAGAACTCCCAAACCACCATGTATAGCTTCCTAACTCTTATATGCAGCTAACAGCTTAAGAGAAGATTAACCTCAGTTTGGTATTTCAACTCCTTCAAACTATAATTACAGAGTAATTCACAAGGGCCCTTTGCAGGAGTTAGTGTAAATGTCAAAGGAAAGAATGCTATGAAATCTCTGAGGAGTTCTACTTTTTTTTTTTTTTTTTTTCTTTTCTTGTGATTATGACTAAGATATGGAGACTGCAAAGTGATGTTTTACTAACAGCTAGTAACAACACTGAACAGAGGGTTCTCCATAATAATTACTCAAGTAATATAATGCCAAATGAAGCAATATATGCCTGTATTTTTCCCACCCAATGATACTTATGTCCCTCCTTGCTGGTTTTCTGTCTGCCTCCTCTTTTCTGTAATCTTTTAAATTTCCTTTAGAACAACAGGTTTGGCAACCACCTATACTTCAAAGTCCTACCCTACCATCATTTACTGAGTGCTTATAAATCACCTGATAAGTACCTAGAATGGATTTTCCACTGCAATGTCAGTCTGACCATAAAAAAATGAAAGATTGTTGATTCAGACAGAAAACAACCATGCCAATAGATTTAGTAGGTCATAACCTGAATCTAGGCTGCCTTATATATACAGTATGTACATATTTGCCAATATCACAGATTATTGCTCAGCATCAAGCAGATAAAGGTAAGTAAATTGTAGCTAAATAATCATACTTCTGTCAAATTCCTCACTTAGCATTATAGAATGGTTTTGGTTGGAAGGGGCCTTAAAGATGTAGTTAGAAACTAAAACTGCCATGGGCAGGGACACCTTCCACTAGACCAGGTTGCTCAAAGCCCCATCCAACCTGGCCTTCAACACTTCCATGGAAGGGGCATCCTCAGCCTCTCGGAAACCTTGTCCAGTGCCTCACCACTCTCACAGAACTTCCTAATAGCTAATCTAAATCTGCTCTCTTTAGGTTTAAAACCTTACCTCTCCTCCCATCACTACACTCCCTGATAAAATTCCCTTCCCATCTTTCCTGTAGGCCTACTTTAAGTACTGATAGAAGGCTACAAGGCCTCCACAGGCTTCATCCATAGTTAAGGAAGCACTCCAAAGAAAAGCAAAAAGTTAAGAAAACTCCTATCAGTATCAGAGTCAATGTTGCCAAATATGATAAAGGACAATTACAGAGGCTTAAACTATACTTGCATATGGCACTGGGAATAAAGAAATCTTGCAGAATGGTATACTTCTTTCCTACCTTGTGTCTTCTTACAGTTTTTGGTATATTCAGAAGAAGAAGCTGTAGCTGAACCTATGCTATTTCAGCAATTGGAGGAGTGATGAATATTACACAAAATGTAATACAGAGATGATATGTTATTCAGTAAAGTATATGAAGAAGAAGATCACAGACCAAACAAAAGTTGATGACCAATGAAAGGCTGATGACCCTGTACCCCAATTCTGAAGGGGAAAAAGGAAATAATCACAACCTTGGCAAGAGATATGATTACTACTGGGGTCTAGATAAAAACAAATAACCATAAAACTTAGATATAGGCTACTAAAATACCTCAAATTGGTCAATGAAAAAGCCACTGTACTGCCAGCATCAGGTAAAACTGAGTAGATGATTACGGAAAAGTAATGACAGACACAACACAGTTTCCAAACTACTATAAGAGAAAGCAATGACATAAAGTAAATGGAGATCAAAGTAAGAATATATATAGAGGAAAAGCAAATACACCAACACCACAGCCAAGCATGAAGAAAAAATTACCAGGCAATATTGCTCTTGGGACTTGGAAAAAGCTGTTGTGAAGGACAAGAATACCATAGATTACCCTTTTGTAAGAGTTGGGGTGAGGGTAGAAGAAAAAGCCCTGAAAGCCCAGCAAGGTCAAACAGGATTATATTCACTGTGAGATTAGAGAAATCTTTGGCAGCAATGAGCAAATGTTGGGTAGGGGACTGTTTGAACTAGCTATCGAAAGTAAATAACCTCTTCTTATTTTCAGTCCAGGTCAGGAGAAGTTAGAAAAGATGGAATTCAGAGCATAAAGAGTAATAAGAGTATACTCAAATGAGGAGTAAGTGAGCAAAGCAATTGCATAAGAATTTATAAACATCTTCCATAGGTTAATGAAGGTATTGAAACTTGTTGCATGTGGCAGAAACAAAGGCCAAGTTAAACCCTCTTGTTTTTTTAAAGTCTTAGAAGTAGGAAACATGAATAGTCACAGTCATTTGGAGAATAATAGGGCTGTTTAAGTAAATCTTTCCCTTAGATTCATACACACAGGCTTTGAGTTTTGGGTAACACATGAAGGAAGAACACATCCATGAACTATGTTGATAGGCTGATACTTATGACAGCCATCACCTTTCACTGATAAAACAGTTAAAACAGGATTTCACCATAACAAAATAGCCTATGCTGTTTTGCCATCGTATTTACACCACATAATCACATATAGTGTGGAGATCCCTGACTTAGTAAAGTGTTGTTAGTGACTTAGAGAGACATTTGTAACAATGTGTACTCTAGTTAATTATCTCTTTAAGAGGCAATAGCACTTGTGACTCTGTAGATTCTAGAATGCGTATTTCTGCAACTTGTTTTGGAGTAAACCTCAACAATCATGACATAAAAAATTTCAATAGGTAAAATTAGAAGATCCATAAAAAAGAAGAAGCTTAAACACCTTTGGTCTGCATGGTACAGGGGCAGATTGGTTTTTTTGAGCCTCAGCTAAATTTCATCTTATAGCAAGAGGTATATGAAGAGACTTGCCAGAACAAAATACTCCACTTACAAGTGAGTTTAAATAGTACAAATTTAGAAACCTTTAAATTCATATTACTGATATCTTTCAGACTAAGAAGAAAAAAGAAAAAGACCACATAATGGCTATTAGTGCACTATTCTTGCATACACATCTAGGAGACATAAATGCATTCTTTCAAATTTAGATATAAGCAAACCTAGGTTAGGGGAACCCCTGGTATCAATAACAGGCTGAGGGATGATGGGATTGAGAGCAGTCCTGCAGAAAAGGGGATACTGGTGGATAAAAAGCTGGACATGAGCTGACAATGTGCACTCACAGCCCAGAAGGCCAACCATATCCTGGGCTGCATCAAAAGAAACATGGGCAGCAAGACAAGGGAAGTAATTCTGCCCTTCTGCTCTGCTCTAGTGAGACCCGGCCTGTAGCACTGTGTCCACCTATAGTGTCCTCAGCACAAGAAGGACATGAGCCTCTTGGAGTGGGTCCAGAGAAGGGCCATGAAGATGATCAGAGGGCTGGAGCACCTCTTCTGTGAGGACAAGCTGAGAGTGTTAGGCTTATTCAGCCTGGAGAAGAGAAGGCTCCCAGAAGACCTTACTGTGGCCTTTTAAAAGGGGTACTATAAGAATGAAGGACACAATCGTTTCAGCAGGGACTGTTATGACAGGACAAAGGGTAATTGTTTTAAACTAAAAAAGAGTAGATTTAGATAAATTCCCCATTTACCTTCAAAGTCTTAGTCTTTAAACGATCACAAACAGACCACACTATTCTTAAACCATATTTTGGATGGCAAGCTGTAAATCAACAGAAATGTACCATTTATATTTTTCCTAGTTTGCCATTTATGAACACATTCATACACCAACTTGCTTACATGGTATTCTCCAGAGATGTTCAGCAGCATTGTCCTTAGCTTCTGGGTGTGTCAGAGTTTAATAGGGGTATATACTCACTAGTAAAATGGCTACCTACCAAACAACATTAATAAACCTTGAGTTTTGATCAGACGTCACAATTCTCTAAAAAAAAAACCAAACATACTTCAAAGCCTTAGTTGCCAGTTAAAATCCTTACACAGTACAGAATCTACTACAAGCTTTGCAATGCAGTAATACAGTTTGTTTGTTTTCTTCCTTCTCTAATCCTCTCTTCATAAATTGCCTGGCATTCTAGAGAGAACCACGGTAGAAATAGTACTTATTTTTGCCCACTGGCACAAAGCAACAACAGAAACACATTTTGTTTTGTTCTTGTTCTGAAAGTAATTAATTCCTCTACCACAAATTCACAGCTGAATTTCTCTCTTTTATTCATAACATCATCAAATGGCAGAAAATGGCATGGTTCCATGAAACAATAAAAAGTGGACCAACTTTGTCACCAGGCTTCTGATACAGATTTTTCCAAGACATGAGAAAGTTGTGGACAATTCTCTGATTCTGGTCTAACATAGATGTTTGTGTATCTTTGGATGTGCTATAGTAATATACCACAGTTTAATGTACTAAACATGAATAGGCAAGTTTGTATATTACATGTTATTAACAGGAAAAAGCAAGGGAGACATTTGCACACTAAGCAAACCTAAGTAAATAATAATAAAATAACTAGCAGCTGGGAACATGTTTGGTGAGTTACTTAAATGAGATATGCAATATTACTTGCTATTTCTATATCAATAACCTATCATCCACACCAGTAAGCATGTACCATACTCCTTTATAGCCATTGTTTCTAAGCTTAATAATCCCATAGGATCAAAACCACCCACCTTCCTATTAGTCTTAAACTCTACTTTGATATATGATCTATTTTTAATCTAGACTTGTATAGAATACAGCACCATAATTTTCACAAATGACAAATTTTCCAAGATACCACTATAATGAAACATTTATAATCACTCTTGATTTATCCAGTCTATTGACAGGTATATTTACAATGAGACTTTATAATATTCATCTCAACGTATTATTCATTGACCAACTCAAAGCACCAGTCACCAGCGTAAAAATACGCTTTTAAGCACATCGAGGCTTTATCAACTGCACTGTCACTTTGAAGTACTTCTCTGTAGACCACTTATGTTACACACTTCTTTGTCTGTCACCAAATGCTCCTTTCCTCATCTGTCCTTTTCTGTCCACAAAATTCCAAGACATCAAACTAATTGAAGGGCAAACACATTACTCATTTGAAACAAGTCACGTTGTATTTCACAATCCTTTGTTGCATAATACTACATAGAAAATAACTTTCATCATGGAAAGATTGGTCACAAATAGATGATGAAAGTGCATTTAAGACCCTTGAGATGAAAAAGCTAAGCTATCTCACCAAAGCTACTTGGTCATGTTCCCTTCCCCAGTGGAGAGACAGGTATATCCAGGGGAAATTCTGTATCTAAAAGATGTCAGCTAGAACCCACAGCAGTGCCCTTCCATTCCCTCACTGCTGTAGACCAAGCCTTGTCAGCTTGCTTAGACTACTTTTTAGACATCCAAAGTGTATATTCTTACCTTTTGTGACTCTACCTTCTTCATGTGTCTTCATTCTGTGTTCAAGATCCGGCCCTATCTCCATTAACCTAAATTATCCCAGAACTACCATTTAGAAAGACTGGAGATTTTGGTAACCCACCCTCCTCTGTCAAAGTGTTAACAAAGATACTTGAAAGATAAACTGCTCAATTAAATCATCTCTAATGGATATAAATATATTTAACATTTTGTTTTTCTTGCCTAAGTAGAATATTCGTTTAAATGAAGTAGGAAATATTCCTGTAAATATGCTGAATAATCATTGAAATATGCAATATTATAGTAACATTCTAACTTATTTTAAGTTTTAGTGTTAAATATATTTCTAGAAATAAAGGTGATACTGTCTTAATCACGGGCAAAAAGGTACTAAAGACTTTAATAGCAAAGCTGTTCATCAGTGTCTGTCCTTAAGCCATTCCTTCCCACACCTGCTCAAATAAAGAGTAGAACTGAACGGTAAATTGTTTCTCTTACACTTACTAAGAGTTAAGACTGGTACGTCAGAATGATAAATTCTATTTCTTTATTACCTAGATTAAAGTTTTCAACGAATCTTTTACTATCTTCAGAGAAGATAAATCTCTTAGCTGAAGGTTCAGCTTTTGTCATCCCTTAAGAGTTTCCTTCTTTTCTAGCACTTCTAGTTATTAACATTTGAATTTTGTCCATCAAGTCAGGCATTGTGACCCCACAGCATTCATGGCTTATCAGAAGTGCTCTTGGCTTTGTTTCAGCAAGGCACTGAAAGTGTGTGTGTTTTTGCCTATTTCTGTGCTTTCAATTTTTGTAAAGACATCATTGGTTTTTTAGGAATCATTGATGCTTAAGCTGTAATTGACCAACTTTATTTTCAGGGTATATTAAACTCCAAAGCAAAAGCTTTTAAAATTTTGAGAGATTTGTTGAGGTGCTTCTTCTTACAAACATGGTGAAAGCAGACACAGTTTGCCCCACAGAAATATATCTCCTACTCCAAGAAGTCCACTGGAAAGAAAACTGTAAACTCTGGTTTAAAATTAGGCTGTAATCTCTGTAAAATCACTCCACCATAGTGTATGGGTTTATGAGATCCCAAGATATAGTTATAAAGAATGATGAGTCTGGCAAAAATCCCACAAACATAACTAATTTTCTTTCCTTCTCTGAACATCTGTAAATAGGTAGAGGATACACAATCTATTGCTTCTGTATATCACTGTGAGTGCAGTGACATATACAGATACACAGCCAACCCAAACCCGAAGTGAATATTAGACTACCTGAGAGAGAAGGAAATCAAAACAATGTTTATTGTATAACATATTTATAACATAAATGTAAACTGAGAGTGCAGCACAGGCAAAGCCTGTGAAAGAGTTAATTACAGAATCACAGAATCTCTTTGGTTGGAAGAGACCTTCAAGATCATCTAGTCCAATCTTCAACCCAACACTGCAAGCTTAGCACTAAACCATGTCCACACACCTTTTAAATGCCTCCAGGGATAGTGACTCCACCACTGCCCTGGGCAGACCATTCCAATAGTTGAGAACCCTTTCAGTGAAGAAATGTTTCCTACTATTCAGCCTAAACCTCCCCTGGCACAGCTTGCATCCATTCCCTCTGGTCCTGTCACATGTCACCAGGGAAAAGAGACTGTCCCCCTCCTCATTCCAACCTCCTTTCAGGTAGTTGTAGAGAGTGGTAAGGTCTTTCCCTCAGCCTCCCCTTCTCCATACTAAACAACCCCAGTTCCTTCAGGTGCTCCTCACAGACTTGTGCTCTAGGCCCTTCACGAGCCTTATTGCCCTTTTCTGGACCCACTCCAGCTCTTCTATGAACTTCTTATAGTGAGGGGGCCAGAACTGAATTCAATATTCAAGGTGTGGCCTCACCAGTGCCGAGTACAGGGTGATGATCACCTCCCTATTCCTGCTGGCCACAGTGTTTCTACTACAAGACAGGATGCCATTTGTCTTCTTGGCCACCTGCGTGCACTGCTGACTCCTATTTAGTTGACTATTGATCAATACCCCCAGGTCCTTTTCCAACTTGCATCTTTCCAATCGCACATCCCCTAGACTGTAGCTTGCCATGGGGTTGTTATGACCCAAGTGCAGGACCTGGCACTTGGCCTTATTAAACATCATGCAATTAACCCTGGCCCACTGATCTAACTTGTCTAGGTCATGCTGTAAATCTTCCCTACCCTCTAGCAGACAGACACACCCACCTAGCTTGGTGTCATCTGCAAATTTATTGAGGGTACACTCAATCCCCTCATCCAGATCATTAATAAAGATATTGAAGGGAACAGGCCCTAGCACTGAACCCTGGGGAATAATTACAGTTAGCCAGCAGTCTTAGCCCTACAGTAAAACACTTCAAATATTGGGAAAGTCCAAGAAGACAGGAATCAATAGGTTTCCTGAGAGACTAGAAAAGACACTTACAGGGATGAGTTGTTAAGATTTCCTCCAAGGATTCCCACTGTTATTCTCTACATATTCCCATTTTCTTTCCACTCTTCACTCTCTCTAGAGGATTACCTGTATCATTCTCATTCCTCTGTGGATCTTGTACCTGTATGTGAAACAGAAGGACATGGTTCTTACTGCTGAACCGAACAATACCTCAATTCAAACTTCAATCTATCCCAAATCTCAAGCCAGATTCATCATCATGTTAGCCAAAGTTAATGAACCTACATTTTAACAACTCTGGAACCAGTCATGGTTTGAGTGTCAGTGGCAAAAGGCACACCAAGACTAAAGAGGAAATTTGACTGTAAATGAAGCTTCAGTAGTGCCTAAATTGTGTGTTTCTCTCATCTTTCTAGACAGATTATGTTTCTTACCCACAAGATTTACTTATTTTAAAAATAAAAATAAATAAATAACACCCCCCCACCCAAAAGGTAACAATACTGACTCATTTATGGGACATCATAAATCATTCTGCTGTCAGCATTTCACATAGCAAGAAGAAAGCACTGAGCAATTCAATGGGTATCAAAAGCATTCCTGTTGGTGCTCAATTGTCATTGCTATTGTGAAGTCAGGGCAAGTGCCCAAAATGGACCTTTTAACAGAAAATGCTCTACTGAAATTTACTTTTCCACTAGCTGCCATAACGAATCAGATGGTGGTTCTGAGTGCTCACAAGACAAGTACAACGTGGCTGTTTTAAAAGGGCATTTCCAATCATGGAGCAATCAAAAAAGTATGTCATTTTAGGGTACTATGTACCTGAGCAAGATTTTCTGAGTGTATCTAGTGAAGACCTGTGGCATCTGCAAGTATATAATTGGTGCCTGACAGCACTTAGTTTTCAACCGCTCTCACAAAGAATTTCATTCCTCTATGAAACTGTTTTCTATTAAATTGAATTCTATTGAATTGAATTAAATTAATTGAATTGAATTAAATTGAATTAAATTGAATTTCTATTAAATGTTTCTGGCACTAAGTGAAAGCTTTAATTTTAACTTATCTAACAGTCATCTTTGTGACAGCAAAATAAAATACTGAAAGTCCATACAGGTACATAATTAATTTTTATTTTGTTCCTCATTACAATCATGGATATTTTTCAGAAGTTTCTACAGCATGGAACATATGTGTGAAATTCTACATTGGTTAATTTTATGATAATAGCATAGAAGTTAATCATAGGGTAGAACAAACTTCCTTTATCTTTAATTAAAATGAATGCAGCAGAGTTGAATCTAAACATTCTCACCTCTTTTAGAATAATTATGTTCTGTACCACTGAAAGGCAGACATATACAGAGACCAGAATCAGAAAGTTAAACAGTGGGCTTAATTCAACAGCCACTTCTTGCTCTCAGTTCTCTTGCATCAAGTGGTTGTTTGCCATTTTATGTCACTTGCTCTTGGACAAACCATTGCTAAAGACACTTTTAGGGATAAGTACTGTGGTACTCAGTTTGACTGCTGCTGGAGCCTGAAGCATGAATCTCCCAGACACATCACTTAACAGAGAGGTTAATCTGTTATTTTAGATAGAATAGGAGGGCAACAAGAGTGCGGAGGGAAAGACCACAGTCAGTAAGACAAGTGAGAGATAGTATGGTGGAGAGAGACACAGGAGAAAAGAAGTTAACTTTGTAAAAACTTGAAAAGATTGAATAGCAAACACTTTATTCAAATGAAAGCACCAAATTCAGTTGTCTTCTAGTTCCACCCACTCTGTCATAATATTCTCTGTCTGACAATAAAATGACGTTCACACCTCCATGCCAAGACATGATAAAAACCACATTTAAGCAAAGGTAAAATTTGTCAGAGCCAGGGTATCCTTGGGCAGATCCTAAACCAGCATTTTTAACCCCTGAAAATGAGAATCTAAAACTAATAGGATTCTCTGGTTTGATTTGAACCAACCAACCAAGAAAACAAACACACTCATCACCAGCTAAAGGCTCCAAACAAGAAATATAAGTGCATTGTAGTGATGACTATCTGGAGTAGAGAGTAAAAAAAAAAAAGATAGTAAAAAATTCTGAAAGTTAATAACCTCAATTCTGAAAGTTAATCAGCTCCTCATAGCCATTTACCCATTTATCATTACACTCCATTACATTAACAGAGCTGCATTAAAGTTGTCTTTTTCAGAGTTACCAAAGTAGATGAAAAATTCAAAATAAAAGATTTACTGAGAAATTATATAACCCCATTGTTTACTCCAGGGATCTACTACAGAGTAAGGAATAGCTATAACACTCCCTCTAAAGAGAAAACCTCTACAAATGTAGACCCCCAAAATTCAAACATAGTAAGTTATGCTAAATATTCCAGACATTTTAAAAAAGCTGGAGTTGGGAGTGGGGCGAGAGGGAGAGGGGAGTATATTCCTGCATGCAGTCCTAAACTACATAACATTTCCTTACAAGAAAGAGATGACTCCTTGCAAATCTGATCAAAAATACCACTAATTTGGTTCATTTTGTTATGAGATTAGGTAAGTATGTTTAAGGTATTTGCCTTGAAATTGGAATTAATTAAATGTAATGCACTGACAGCTGTCAGAAAAACAGGCCTTTGTTTTAAAAAGTGAACCTTTAGAGAAATATTTTATCTCTAATATGAGAAAGTATAAGCTGAGAGTGACTGTGGTTTACTTCTCAGCATGTGAAGGAGTTCCTCCTGCTTATTCAGTCTAACCATGAAGGCTGAAATATTTTTGGGGTTTTTTTTCAGTCTTTTACTCTTGAAGGACTTCCAATGAACGAAACTACAAAATCTTTTCACATAATTTCCTTAGAAGTATTTATTAACTTTGTGCCAATAGGTAAGTGGTTACATGCACCAATATCAAGCTGTGTAAATTCAATCCCCAATGCTTAGTTATAAAACCTTTTCTTTTACACAGGATGAACAAACTGTTCTTTGAGATTACTATTGACACATCATTTAAAAATGAAGAGTGATAGATCACTCTTCCATAATTATAGAGACACCTGACTTTAATCAATAACAGGCAAATTTTATCCAGACTAATACTGAGGTTGCTATTCAATCATAAAAGCTGTCATTTCTCTTGAAAATGACTATGGATTCCATGACAAATGAAACATCATGGGGAAGATCCATTAAACTTGACAAATTCAAGAGGAGTGCCAAGAAAACAACACAAATCAATATTTGATATTTATCAGTTTGACAAAAAGCATTTGATAGAGTGTACAGAAGAGGCTCATGAACACTCATAGCTTGGTAATGTTTTGTTCTTCAGAACAGTCATATAATACCTCATCCTCACAATGTCATGTATAAAAAGATAATCTTTGAGAAGCAAATCTAAATGACATGGTCTACCCATAGCAGGGTCAGATATGTCTATGCTGTTGCCCTATGTTTAATATCTTTTCAGTTTTGGCAAATAGCAAAGAGATCAGACCTCAGTGCATCTGCTGTCTATGATTCAGATGGCAGGCTATATGAACTTTGTAAAGGGCAAGTCAAAGCCAAACACTACAGCATCTATTAACCATGTTTTGCTGATGACTGGGGAGTACAAATAGCTTATTCGTAGACAGTGTCCTTAATAATTCCTCTAAAAGTGCAAAGCACTGAGCAATTTATGGGCCAAATCGTGAGTGGCTTGTAAGTAGCACAGGGGCACAAAAGCCCTGAAGGCTAAATAAAACAGCTTTGTCTTCAGTTTTGTGATCCTGAATATAGTCAGTAGCCGTAAGCAATGTTCTAGGTATAAAACAAAAGGTGATTCGAAGCCTTATAAATATAGCTTTTTCTGCATCAGTGCCTCCCTTCTCTTCCTACCAGTATCCCAAGACACAGTAAAACCCTGAGTGGATGCCTTAAACTGAGACAAGCAGATAAAGAGATCCTCTTCTACATGAACATAAAAGGAATGAAGTTTGGCGCAGTTTTCTGAACAACTCCAATGTTGTCCCTGATAACCACTGAGGTATCTCATGTGTTGGGTTCCTAGAAGCTCCAGCATAACGTAGAGCTGCACAGAGTCCTCATGACTCAGCTGCTGTGGTCAGCGCTCCACTTATGCAAAGTGACAGAAATGCGAAGGACAGTCACTGCTGTTGCTATTGTGTTTTCTCCTACCTCTTCAGGATGGAGAATGATCTACATCATTTTGTACTTAATATGACAGCGCACTGCAGTTGGAATAGAAGGGTCTAATAAAGGGTGTGTGCACACATAGCAATACATACATGATGCTTTGATATAAATAGCCTGATTGACAAACTTTTGTTTACTTAGTCCAAGAGCTAGAGTGTAGTAGCTGCACAGCCATACTCACTCCAGTGCCACCATAACCACAGTGCAGCACTTGGGTTATCTAGTTTAGAAGCAAGATTACACAGCCCTGTCCTTGACTGCTGTACATTCTCACCATTAGTTGGTACACTTGTTGCACAAAGTGCATTTATCTGATCACTTATCTAGTATCAGTGACTACTAAAAATGATTCCCTGTCCATATAGAAAATGTAAAAGGACTATAGTGTTCAAGGTATATTCCAAATGACTAGAAAAGTCTAATTTTCAGTGACTATATGACAACACTAGCAGAAGGGCTTTGAGTATTTAAGATATTTTAATATTTTTTTTCCAGGGCAAATAGACCTCTCTCTAGAGCTGTAAGACACTAGACACAGTTAGACAATAACTAGGTCGCTCAAAGACCAGTAAAACTATTTCACATTTGCGACCTTTATTTTCAGCTAAAGTCAGGTAAATGTCTTTTGAAAACACTAGTCTCTTTTGACTATCCCTCCACTCAAGAAATACCCAATACCATAGCTTTGGTACAGAGAAAGGATTACAATGTTAAGAAAAACACCACCACCCTGTATCAGCTTCCTGAAGTTCCCAGCATCAGATTCGTGCAAAGGTGCTACCTGTAAAATCTCAGAATCACATTAAAGAAATACTCACACACATTTGATTTTTCATAAAATTACATACAATATTTCAACAGTTGACAAATAAATATGCACTGTTATTTTGAAGAACTATTAAATAAGATGGTATAGTTTCCATTATACAGTAAGTGACCCTAAGACTGGAATTCAAGCCCAAACGTGGGATGATCATCCTGATACAGACAGCATGAGAAACAGGCATTTTTGATATAGATACAAATAGGCTGAAACAAAAAATTGTTAGGAAATTTCAAGCAAGACTAGACAGAATGTCAAGTGGGCCATCAGTGAAAGTTGTCCCATTGATTTCTTTACATTCAGGATTTTACCCAGAAAATGTAGGGAGGAAGAACATTTCCTCAGAAGAAATGAGTACAAAAAAAGTAAATAAAACCAAAATGAAACAAAACAGAACAAAAAACTCAACACCCCCCTCCCAAAACAAGGGACAATCAGAAAAATAGGTGGTTCATTAGGGTTCTTTAATTAGGGCATTGACTGCAGCAGTTGAAGGTAGTATTATTGATAGTTTTCTCCTATTTCTACTAATTTCTTATTTTCAACTCTTTAGCAGAGACAAGTTCATCATTTACTTGAGCTTCTTACTTTGCCAGATCTATTAAATTTTATTTGATCCAGTAAACAAAAAGGCAGAAGATGAGAACACCCATGCATTTAATGGTGTGTGGATTTGTCAAAGACTCAAAAAGGGGACTATCCTGTTCTGTGTGGGTTTCTCCCTCATTAGTTCATCTTAGACCTCTATCAGTACAAAACTGTGTGGGACCAGTGAGGCACTCCTAGACTTATTTTGGAAAACACTAAACTTTATCATCTGAAAATAAGAAAACTAATGAAAATATTTGGAGGTAGCAAGAATGGCACAGGGGGGTGAAAGAAGGAAATCTCTTTTCCAGAAAACAAAAAATCCTGGAGCTTGGAAAAAACTAATTCTGTAATAGGTTAAAACTTCTGTTTAGACCTAAATCCCAATTAATTTCAATCCAAACTAATAATTTTTTCTTGCATTATTTTCAAATGTTTAATTCAAATGTCATAAATAATCACTAGGATTATTTTCTCATTTCAGAGTAAAAATATGAAACTTTTAAAACTTGTTCTAAAATAAATATTTGTTCTAAAACCAGAGTTTCCCCAAGCCATCTCTTTCTGTAATAAGTTTTAGTCTTGACAAGTCAGCATTTTCTAAGACAGGTGGATAGCAAAATGTCTTGCCAACTCCAGGTTCATGAAGGTTGCTTCCTAAGAAACTAGTGGACTGTCTGACTAAAGATTAGAGGAATTCTTCTGTTCCTTGTGCCTTTGAAGAAAAACACTTCCCATGATAAAATGATTGTAGTCAAAGCATAGTAAAAATTCAATTTTCTTCTTGCTTTGATCTGCACACAGTCAAAAACTGACCTGAATGTGAAGAGCTTCTTAAATCACTGAGCTGTATGCACTTCTTCAATTGTCCTGTGGTGAAGGAGGCAAAAATTAAGGTTTGCTTCCATTTCTCAAGCATATTGATTCCCAAACATTCAAGTAAGAATTGTATTTAGTAGCCTCCATTGTATCTTTTCAAAGTGAAAATATTTTAAATGGACTAAAGGGACCTGATTTTCTGAAACTCCTGCTCTTTCAAAACACAATGCATCAAGAAAAAGTGCTAGATGCTTAGAAGAAACCTTGAGTTCTAAACTGAAAACAGCTGAATTTCTGAAGTATCTGAAGCTTAATTAGAAAAGCCACAGACAGACTTCAGAGAATTTAGGTAGCAGTTAGCAGTTCTTCTCCATTTCTTCTCCAGTGTGAGTCCCTCACAGAACAGTTACTTTCAGTTTCATGAGGCTATGAAATCCTTTCCAGCATTGTCCTTGGAGAATAAAGAGGAAGATAAAACTAAAACTATGTGACTAACCTGCTAGATAAACCAAAATACAACATTGTCAGGTGTTTTCACTTTTATAATGGACAAGATTAAAATTAAATGTTTGGAAATAACTGAAATTGAAAATAATTTTATTAGAATCAAAGTTAGTTTCGACATTGAGAAAAAATGTTTTAAAGTTTTTATCAAAGTTCTTAATATTTTTCTCATAAGGCTTGGGTCTTCTCATGGGATAGGAGCCAGGGTAAGTATTACTGCTGAAATTCGAAGTCCTTTACCCTTGAAATGCATTGGCCTTGCAGTGGTTGATATTGATCAAAATGTACTTGCTCCTATGTTAAAGCAGTAGGAACTTTTAACTCCCTCTCTTCTTTTAGAGTACACTGTAAATATCCCATCTGTATGATATTGAAATACAATTCTTCGAAGAAAGAATCATCTTCAGTTCACTGATACATTTATGACAGCCTGTTAGGCTCCACATTGTATTTCACTAGCTGTATGGTCATCTTAAAATTTACACTGTCATCTCAAACCCAGCCCCATTTCAGCAAGATCTCTGAAACATGACAGTATTTCTGGAGACTGAACATAAGCACATGCTGCTTTGCTGTGCTTAAAATCTGCAAATGGATCTAAAACACCAGAAGCAGTAAATATGGAGGTTTTAGCTGTCCACCAGCCCAAAGGTTCATAGTTTCACTGAGACACAGCACATACTCTCTTTCAAAATCCAAAATATTTCTGAACTAAACACTGACAGTATTAATCTTTGCACATTGCTGCTGATCAAACAATGAAGTGAATGTCTGAGGGAAGAAATTTTTTCTTTCTCTTGGCTGAATCCTTTTAACTTTTTATCTCTTATTCACTTTCTTCCTTTGCCCATTGTAAATTGGAGAAAGTAATGAAAGGAGAAAATAACACATTATTAATCTTCAAGAATATAAGCAAGCCTTTTGTATAAGTTAAAGATATACAGCTGATTTTTAACAAGAAATATATATGAAAGAAGTCACTTAAAAATAATCTGATTTTACTTGATTTTTTGCAAGATCATATATTTTTGCAATTTCGCTGCACAGTTGGAAGATACTCTGCTCCCGAATATTGCCAAACATTTTACTGACTGAACGAACAGTCAACAGAAGATTAGGGTTAGAGTTCAAGCAGACATAATGTTAACACCCATGCCGACAAACCCTGTCACATTCTCCAGATCCACATCACAGGAAGACCAGCTGCCTTACCAAAATGTTGCTTTTCATCAACAGCACAAGGCTCCTGTAGAGTAAGATGTTTTATCTGTCATTCTTGTAGCTTAGCATAGAATATTTGCCAATCATGGCAATAGTCCCCCTCTGTGTAACAGTCTATCGCTGAAAGAGTTAATATGTGGTGACAATTTTACTTCGAAGTTTTCATCTGGAGAAAGCATATCAAATATTATGCAACCTTAGGAACACTGGAAATTAAATTAGGGATAGATTTGCTATTTGGAACTCAAACTAAATGTTTTGGGATTGAAAATTATCCAGACCTTCAAATCATAGATTACTGGTTGACTTCTGTCTCATCAGCATGTTTCTCTTTGGAACTTCTTTCTCATGGCTTCCTCAGACAGCCAGGCCAGAATGTTCTTTTACTGAGAATGATGTATTACATGTCACTCTAAATATCCTAGTAAGAGCTTCTGTTGGAAGAATTTCCAGCAATATCCGCAGTTCTTCCATCTTCTCAAAGTCATTAATTGCTTGTGACTTTCCAGTTCTCAAACTTCCCTAGAAAGTGTAATATCAGCACATCTTGACCATGAATTTGAACTGCATTGCAAGACAAGAAGGTAGATGGTTGTTTATCATTATTTGAGTAATCCCACAGTGTGAATTAGGGACAGAATATCATATATTTGCTGCCTCTTTTGTTATCCTGGCATACAAAAAATAAAATATTTATTGTAATAT
>JANHGN010005868.1:0-16281 GCA_024605025.1 Megaceryle maxima | reverse complement strand
AATTCTGTAGAGGACAATTATAAAAAATAATGTTTGCCAATATTACAAAAAAAAATTTCTTTTGTATGATTCATGTTTATGCCAAATACTTCCTTTAATTTCCTGTATACTTTGATCACAGCGTTATTATCTGATATAATTCACCACGGAACTGTGACCTTACTCTGAAAATGCAAGACTAAAAGGAAAGCAAGAAGTTACTACATTCAGCCACTCAGGGTATAAAATGGCCAGTTTCCATACGATGATAATAATAAATAGCAAGATATTTTCTTGGCTTTTTACAAGAAGTAGTAAATGAGGACTCCCACATTTTAGATACATAGCACTACTCTGTTTATGGAATAACAAATTAAGAAGCAAAAGATAACTTCAGAAGAAGTGTCTGGATGATTGCAACAAAGTATTCTGGTATCTGGTCAACAGCAGGCTCAGTAGGAGTCAGCAGTGTCCCCAGGCAGGCAAGAGGGCAAACTGCATCCTGGGGTGCATCAAACAGAGAGTAACGAGCTGGTCAAGAGAGATTATCCTGCTGTACTCAGTGGTGGTGCAGCCTCACGTTGAATAACTTGTACCGTTCTGGGGCCTGAAATTTAAAAAGGATTTTAAGGTCCTTGAATATGTTCAGATGAGGACAACAAAGCTGGTGAAAGAGCTGGAAAGAATGTCCTATGAGGAATGAATAGGGACTTTGGGTTTGTCTAGTTTGGAGGAAAGGAGGCTGAAGGGTGACCTTATTGCTCTCTACAGCTTCCTGAGGATGTGAGGGAATGGTTCAGAGTTTCATTAGAGGAGGTTTACAGGCTTGGCATTAGGAAATGTTTCCTCACCAAGGAAGTGGTAAAACATGGGAACAGGTTTCCTAGGGAGGTGAACAATGTTCCACGCCTGTCAGTGTTTAAGGGGCCTTTGGCCAATGTCCTTAATACCATGCTTTAACTTTTGTTCAGGCCTGAAGTGCTCATGCATTGGACTAGGTGATCACTGCAAGTCCCTTACAACAGAAATATTCTCTTCTCTTCTAAAATCTATTAGTACTGAAATAAGAGTCCAAATAAAGGATGGTGTATGGCTAAGCAAAATTTTGCAGTTCAGCAACAGAAACTGGATACTGTCTTAGTATGGAATCTGTATGAGTGGCTGAAAGGTAAGCTCCACCAGCTACATTTAAAAAACACGTATCTCATTGTGCCAACACAGATAGCTTTGTCAAGTCTGTGGATAACATCAAACTACAGAAGCAGTTGATAAACTGGAGGCCGGGGTCATTATTCAGAGGGACATTGATAAGCTGGAAGTACAGGCCCATAAAAACCTTATAAAACACTGCTTTTGCTGTGGAATAGCCCCAAGCAACAGTACAATGTGGTGACTAGGCAGTAGCTCTGAGGAGGGGGGGGTAAAAAAAAAAGTCTGAACAATTAGAGATGGAGTTAAAAAAAGTGGTCTCAGTGGACAGCAACACAACTTCAGCCTTTTGGCAATGAAGGCTAACTGCATACTGGGCTACATTAACAAGAACATAACCAGTTGGTCAAAGGAAATGACTGTTTTCCTCCTCATAGCTCGTCTGAGGCCACTTTTGGAGCAGTCTAGCAGATGCTAATGCTGTTGCATACAATTATATGGGATGTGTGTTTCCTGCCCTCAAGGATAGAAGACTGAATGGGGAAATAGTTGTGTCCTTCAGCTACCTAATAGGTTATTACAGAGCTAGCCTCTTATAATTCATGATCAGATACACACAGCAATAAGGCAAGATGTGATGAACACACATTACAACAAGGAAAATTTCAACTAGGTATAAGGCAAACAAATTTTAGAATATAATAGAACATTTTTGTTGGGAGGGACCTACAATGACCACCTAGTTCAACTGCCTAACCACTTCAGGGCTGAGCAAAAGTTAAAGCATGGTATTAGGGGCATTTTCAAAGTATGTGGTTACATAATAGAACAACTTTCCCAGAAAGGTTATGGAAATGTCATCCTTGGAGATTTTCTGAAGAACAAGCTGGAAGAAGTCATCTCTATTTTAAAGGATTGATCAATTTTGAAATTGCCCTGATTTGAAGTAGAAGTTGAACTAGACCTTCAGAAACCTATTCCAGTCTAAATTATTCCATGACTCTGTAAAATGCAAGGCGTGTATTTCCTAATTCTTCTAATAAAAGCTCATTTTATATGTTCTATTGCCCATGGTTTTGTCCAGGCTACCATCAGGCTGTTTTTAAATAAATGATTTGCTTCTGTAAATCGTTCCACACACTAATAAAATTTAATCTAACAGTCAGTCTAAAAGCAACTCTAACATCCTCTATAGAATCCAGGCAACACAAAAGATAGTAATATTTGAATATTTTTCCATGTTGAACCTCATTGGTTCTTGCCCATAATTCAGATCTCTTAAGACTCCCATTAGTTCTGTTACCATCACTGTTTATCTTGGCATTTTCTGATTGATATAGATGGCAACTTTAATTACTTATTTCATGCCATCTTCTAAATCATTAGAAAGGTATTTTGTCTGTGGATTGTTTTTTTGTTGTTTGTTTGTTTTGTTTTTAATTTAGAAACAACCACTGCCATAGAAGAAACTACTTTGCTTTTTAAATATATTTGCAACATTATTTTAAGTGACCTTATGGAACCTGACTATTTTTAGCAGTCCAGAGCTTATGTGGCATCATACAGAGAGGTGGATTCAAGCCCTTTCCCCAGAATTTTGCATTTAATTCTGTCATAGTACGCCTAAATAGTGCCTGTTTGTGATCTTCTTCAAGAATATCCCAAATATCCTCACAGTAGGACTCCAATCTAGAGAACCTTTGCCTGAAAGATGTACCTGGTTTCAGAGTTTCTCAGAGCTATTTTAAATTAGAATCCCTTCACTCTGAGTCAGAATAACTTCCAATAACTGCTTCATATCTGGCTAGCCAGAAGCCCTCAGCCCTACCTCCCTGCTCACACTCCATACAGCTGATCTATTTCTGAGGCTTCAAAAAAATGACCAAATCCCCAATCACACTGGATCTCTTTCCCTTAAAAGGGCCAGCAATTTCACAATGAACATGAAACCATTTTACCAACCTGTGTTATTTTATTTGGTATACAAAATTATTATACATAAATTACCCTAGATTAAATGCAACAATATATGATACTAAATGATTGACACTCCACAGTAAAGCAGAACACAACATGACATGATGATGAGAATCACTTCTTCACAAAGATAATGTTTGTAGATATATAAGCAGTCTCCTAGCTGCAAAGGTTTCAAGTTTGTTACCTACTGCTGTTTTCTGTTTTCTGAGCATGATAAATAGCTTGTTGTGCACAGAATTGAGATATAATTCCACTAGCCATGGCAAAATGAAGGCATTCTTATCCTTCTAGCATATATCTGGCCTCCACACATTGTTGTTTTCAATATCCACTAAATCCTAAGAGGTCTGAGCTAAGAGCATACTAGGTAAACAAACAGAAACAATTCTTTCCCAAAGGGATAATCAAGGAAATGATTGCAAAGTATCTTCAGTTTCAGTGACTTGTATCCTAACAATCCTTTAATTCCTTCTTCCACCTCCTTGCTTTCAATACCACATTAAGATCTTTCATTTGGACCAGTTAAAGAAATTCCTCAGAGGTGATCTATTAAAATGGAACAGAGAAGGACAAGTAGATGAAGGAAAATCAAGAATCTGCTTTGCTTTCCTTTATAAAGGAAATGAATGATTCTCAAATAATTGAAAATGTGGGGTAGAAAATTGTAATCATTCATGAAGAGCTTCACCACATATTCAATTTACTAAATACTAAATTCCATAACTGAAAGCAATGCAAGAAGTATCCAGTGGTGACAATATAACTTCAAAACAAATAGGAGATAAGCAAATAGCATCTTTCTAAACATCATCAGAAGCTGTAATGTTCAATTGATTTAATTAGTCTGAGTATCAGAAACAGAAGAAGAAGGTGTTAGATACTTTTAACAATACCAAAAAAAGCCAAACCAAACAACAAACCCTTCTGCCTTATAACAGCCCTTTCATGCTTTCTAATCAGGAACAATCATAGACTGTCACATCAGGGCTCAAGAATAGCATACAAAGTACCTAAAATGAAACCTAACCAGAGTTTGCCTGTATAAATTTCAGAAAATTATGTTCCCTCTTGTCCCATGAGTCTTCTGAAGCTGCTTTCTCTCCTGATGAAGGGTTACTCAAAGAGCCACTAGTGTCTCTTCCTGGAAGTGCTACCACCTTTCCAAAGAGAGACACTTAGTGTTTGCTCCCCAGCCACTGCCATGAGGAATTCATAAACTGTGTGACAGCACTGACAAAATTCCCTGTCTGCACACAAGCTAAGAGTGGAATCAACAGCTTTGTGCTCAGCAGCATCAACCACTTTTATCCACAAGACCAAAAAAGAATTGGAGCATTTTTCCCAGAGCCCAGAAATCTAAGCCATTGCTCAAAGTACAACTTCTACGTTAATCTCAGCTTTGAATGAAGAGTATAAGTCACATCTTTCATTTGCAAGATGAAGCATAACAATTAGGCTTTATTCCAAAGCATTTGCTTTCTCACAGATTTCTTTGCATCTATAATGAAAAAAACAGCACTTTTTTTTTTTTTTTTTTTTTTTTCCCCCCCATAGTCAAAGGAATTGGGAAGATAACTAATTTGGATGCAAAGTAACAAAATGACTGCATTTTCTCAAAAAAAACCCAAAACAACAAACCAACAACAAACCAACAACCCAGTAACTAGGCATCTCAAAGGAAAACTGGAAAACTCATAAGAAAACCAGCCTGTTTTTTGAAATAATTTCCTTCTAGTCTACTAAGCTTCAACTACATACATAACGGAAGTTATTACTGTTAACAAAAGTCACCAGCACAACATACATGACAGCACTGCCAGCTGCAAAGGCCATTGTGGACTATGCTTAAGCTCTTTTGGTGTCTCATTAAACCCCACCTTCTACATATATAATATTTTTCATCAACAAGCTAACCTTGCAGCATTAATTCAAATATTTTAAATCATGAAAGTTAAAAGCAGTGGTATAAGAGCAGACTGCTCAGAATTTGTACAGCAGAAAGAGGGGTACCCTAAAGTGGGATTTTCTTTTGACCCATTGCAACTGAATCACATGCAACTGAAAGCTGACACACTTCATAATTTGTAAAACAAACTCCTAAATCACAACCATATCCAAGATGTCACGTTCATTTAATCCTAGCAGTTTGTATATAATGTCTTATAATGATGTATAAAATGGACTTTTAACCAACAGTGAAATTACTTATTACTGCACTCAGCACAAGAGAAAAAAACCTATACCTGTTAACAATCATACACACAGCTCCAAAAGTCACAGCTTTTTTTTTTTTTAAGTTAATCCTATGATCAAGTAACATTTTTTGGTTGACTAGTTCATTAGTAAAAAACATTGCAGGAAAGCTCAGGGAATTATTTTCAATGTAAAGCACAAATTAAAGCTGGGGCAAGGGAAAGGATGGAGTCAAACTGTGATAGTATGAAGGGATCAAGGATTTTACCTTTTTCCCTAAAAATATTAAAAATAATAATTTACACAAAGAACTTGTGGATTTTGGTGATGTGTTTTCCTGGAGTGTAGTGTTACTAGGCTTAGAGAAAACTATTTCAGATTATTTCAGAAAAGTATTTTGCTATGCAGTAGTTTGAGTTTACCTGGTATGCAGTACATGAGAAGGATCTTTCCCTCTAGAACTCATCCTATTTTTAGATTATTACTAAATTTTGCCCTTGCATGACCCATGCATCTTAATAGGGCCCCCTAAGGAATTAGAAAGAATAAGCAGACAGCCCAGGAGGTGTGGGAGTTAAGAACCCTGAGAAAATGGATCAGGTTGTGTAGTGTGCTTACCATTTTTCTCTCAGTCTCTTATTTTGCAGAAGCCCACTTGTGACAGGCCATCTCCTCCTCTCCCACACCTGGCAGATGGGGAGGATGAAAGAACACAATGCTGTTGCTACCATCATTAATGCCACTGCTTCATCAGATGCATGTGTACACATTACTCACTTTACATATCGTAACACAGCATCAGCAAGAATCAATTACTCTGTATCCTTGTAAACCCTTTCCAGACAATGAAATGAGAAGACTAAATCAAGGCAGCTCAAAGGAAAAAATGCCTTACTATATACCTCAGTTGAAAAAAATACCTTCTAAAGCTTGTACATGGACTACTACACTCTAAATAGCATTTTTCCTAATCTACAATTTCACTTTAGGTTATTTAAAATTATATTTTTACATAGGTTTCATTTAAAGGGCAAGCAAATGCACAAAAATAAAATTCTGCATGTTTTCATTTTTCTGTTTTTAAAAATTAGAACAGTATTTAATATCCTCTTAATTCTTTATTATTATTATTTTCTGTTGCAGATCTTGCTATAAAATGAATGCAGAAATGGAGCTCACTGCTTTTCTCTGCACTTTTTTTCTTGGCAGGAGGCAGTGTATAATGGATTCCAAGGATAAGCCTATTTAAGAAGATAAACTAGGAGATAAAATAACCATGCAAGAAAACATGAATTGTTTATGCTGCTGTAACTCCCAGAACTGACTTAAGAGATCAGACAAGAATCACACACAGCACAACAGCTGTAGCAGGAGAACATTAAAGTAAAGGACTGCCTCTTTCAGAAGTCACAAGGAGTCTTACTGGTTTCACTGTGTCACAAACCCACAACCTCCTGCACAACTACTCTAAGTAGGGTATGGAAGCTGGGAAGGAAATACATGAGCCATTTCAACACACAAATAAAAGTGCAGAGAAGATGGGGGCTGGTGTCCAGAAAGACTTACCCTAATCAAGCTGCAGTCAGACCTGAGAGCTCAAAAGCATTTCTAGGGTCACCAGTCCAGAAGGAAAACCAGCAAAAGTTACTGTTTATCCTCTCTGTGTCTCACAACAAATCCCAGCTTTACATCAGGAATATAGCTAGCTTGCAGAATTTGCAATAGCTTAATTTCGTTCTAAAAAATACTCTTTAAGATGTAATAAATTATGGAAATAGAAATATCTACATCTTAATACAGGTTTTCCATTTGTAAATACTGGCTATCTTTAGAAGGTAATATAGACATCAATACATAATGCCCTAATAAATTGAGAAAACATACATCATAGACTAGACAGGTGACTTTCTGAGGAACGCCCAGAAAATTGTCTTAGATATACTTCAGGTGCATATATACAAATCCCAGCCCAGAGCTTTATCAAGAAAGCACACTTGCTTAGTAAGAGTTAGAAAATTAAACTTGACATCAAGAAACATGATCCTTAGGCCTAAATTGCAACAGTATTGGTGAAGGCTGAAGGATTTTGTGTTTTCCAACTTTTTCTCTGACATTACCTATCCACTTTGCATTTGATTTCCATTGTCCAAAAAATATCAGCAGATTTTAAACATTAAGACCTCACAGTAAGAATATTTCTTACTGCTCCTGTAGCTATATTACTGTAAACTGGTCATAAGTAAAAAATAATTTCTCTCTGATGATGCAGCATGCCAACACAAGGCAAAAATATACAGTTACCATTACAACAGTCACACTATTTACATGCAGAGAGAAGGGAGAAGAGGGATAGAAAGAGGAATAGAGGGACATAGATCTTCACGAGCTTACTGACTTCATTTCATGTCAGTAGAGCTGCTCTGGAGCCAGACTGACCTGAGGCAGAGTGATAAATCTCAGCATAGAGGGGGTTCACTGAGGATTTCCTATAGGGAAAGTCCAGGGGAGTGGAGAGACTTGCCAGGTGCCAATGGTTGTTGCAGGAGAGGCTGATGAGTCATAAGCAGTGCCAGGGCAATGGTGACTGCCCTAACACCTGTAATATAAGCCCCTGAGGAGGACTATGGCCTGGAGCACTGTGAAAAGTGTAGCATGGCAGCTGACATGAAAGGGGGCACAGGAAGGACACTGCCAGCTTGATCAGGGAGGGATGTTGTCCACCTGGCAGAAAGCCATGGTGTCTCTAAGCTCTGCACCCACCATGACTGATGCAGCTTCCCAGATGGAGCTGCAGTGGGAACATGCAGCCACCCAGATATCAGGCTTTGCCTGGCTCTTATACTGGTGCAGGACAGCAGCAGTGAGCACTCCTGTGGGAAGTGTACCCTGGTAGAGGAACTCCTCTGCTTAGTGACAGAGCTCCCAGAGAAGATGAGTAGATTGAGAAGCATCAGGGAATGTGAGAGGGAGATTGACCACTGGGAACCACATCCTGCCTCCCTGAGACAGGACCAAAAGTCAGAGAAGATACATAATAGAGAGGGTTCCCTATTCTCTCTCCACCCAGCTGTACAGAGTGACTGTAAGGAGAGGGGGGAATGGTGATTTCCTTCCAAGCACAGCAGGCACATCCCCGCAAGAACACCCCATCTTCCCAGGTGCCCTTTTACAATAGTATGAGGCTCTGAAAGTGGAACCAAACAGTAACAAGGACAATGGTTCATCTAGCTTAGAAGTGTCACCAAGGTTAAGTCAGAAATGGTCTCAAATTGTGCCAGGGGAAGTTTAGATGAGATATTAGGAAAAAATTTCTTCACAGAAAGGTTCTAAAGTCCTGTAACAGGCTGCCCATGGAAGTGGTGGAGTAACCATCCCTGGAAGTATTAAAAGTCATGCAGATGTGGTGCTGAGGGACATGGTTCAGTGGTGACCCAGCAGTGCCAGGATAACAGTTGGACTTGATCTGAAAGGTCTCTTCCAACCAAAACCATTCTGTGATTCTATGCATGGTGGTAATTACAACAAGTACTGAAATTCTCTAAGGAACTGAACAGAACTTGTACATTCTTTTTCTTCTTGTAAAGCAATGCTTTTTGCACCCCTTCCCCTTAATGCTCTCATCCAAGTAAATAACCTTGATGAAATAAAATTGTTCTCTTCCTTTGCCTCCAGAGAAAGGAAACAGAAAATAAGAGGTACTTGTCCCCATCACAGTTAGTGCATAGGTGTCACTTTACTACTATTAGTAGAACTGTACTATCTTCTGCCTGTCTTTTTTTTCTACAGTCAAATCTAACAGAAAGTCTTTTGCAGCTTTTCAAGAGTAATTTTAATTTCAAAAACTGAAGAAGGAACTACCTTATAAAGCATTTTTCTCTAGCACCTTCCATGTAAGAACTAACATCTCCCAACTATGAAAAGCATTTAGCAAACATTGGTCATTTTCTTTCCCAGTCTCAGAGAAGTGAAAGAAAAAACAAAAGATACAGTTAAGCAATAATTCCTAACAATAAATAACATTTAGGATCCTCATCTCTCACATTTTTCTTTACCACTAAAACATTTACTACACAAAAGCTTAACCTGACTGAAACTTACTTTCCATTTCTTCAGTGAAAATCCATAAAATACAAACAAAAGCTTGCTTATTACAGAAAAATATGGTTTTTTCCTTTTTTTTTTTTTTTTTTTTTTTTGTGAAATACAACGTTTTAATCGCATCATCTGTTATAGTTCTTCCTAAATTGTCATTCACCAGTGACTGCTATGATCTCTGAACATGGAATTAATAGTCTGTATACAAGATGCCTTTCTTACTTGATGAGGCCATGCTTCTTTCTCACCTGTCATTCAAAGGAAGCCACTATAAAGCAACTTTCCAGTTTAATTGGATTAGCCTGCAAAAATATCATTCAACACATCCTCTTTAGCCTTCCTGTTTCACCAGCACATTGATAACTAAGTAGATTAATTTTAAAGAGAAAACCTCTCATAAAGATCTACAGACTAAGAAAACAAGTGACCCAGAGGCCTAGTGTAAGGAATCAGTAACCATGTAGGCATTGCCACTGACAGATTGGATTAATTGAATTAATTTTTTCCCTGTATTTACCAAATACAGAGATTGATATAACCCACAGATGCATATTCCTAGGGAAAATGTGAAATGTCAAGGCTTTACCACTTCAGCAGAGCAGATAATTAAGTAATTAAAACAATTAGACATTGACAGAGAGCCAGCGCCCCCCAAGTGAATTACAGCCCTGAATTGTGAAAGCATTAGCATGGGAGGAGGGAAGACTTTGGCACATATGTAGGACAGATTAAATGCAGTTGTAGGACTGGTTTTAGAATTTATTCACTTCCAGATGTGCTTAGCAGCCCACAACTTTTATTGTCAAACTGCTTATTTAGATGTCTGGGGGGAACTCATTGAGGTACATTTTCTTTCTGAAAAGCTAGTGAATTAGAAAGCAGGGAGTATATAGTCATCCATGCTCACACTGTATACACTGCATGAAAGGGCTGAAATAGTACAAGAGTGCCCTAAAAGATCTGTCCTATAATGTGTTCTTCAGTCCACACACATGGAAAAGCTGATATTCAAGGGCGTCTTTGCAAAAAACCTGTATAGGACATCAAGGGCTAAATTATGCCAAAGGCTTTCAACATCCATCACACCCTATGTTGAAGACTGCATGAGCAGTACACCCAGCATGGAGTTCAGGATAAGTTTCCTCTGCTGTTAGGGCAGGTTTGCTTTACTTGGATATTTAGGGGTGGGCAGTTTGGTTTACAATGCATTGAACTGCAGGCTGTGATGAATCAGCTCCAGGTGGAATGACCTGACCCTGGGGCATGGATGCATTATCTGGATGGACAGCAGGGACAGCAGCACAGACACAGCCTCAGAGCACAATGGAGATGGGTAACACACGTAATTCCCAGCATCTGTCAGCTCTGAAGACTGTGACTACTAGATTTGTTGCAAGTGACAGTGTGTCAGTATGGTTTAGACTGCAAGACTTTCTAAGTGGAAAGTTGTTTTAAAAATGAAGAGAGGGCTGGGAAAATGTTATGAGAGAGTTCTATGGATGCTCACCAAAAGGTCAGTAAAAAAAGGTCACATACAGGAGATTCCACTCTTGCTTCTCAAAAGCATATTTAATATCCTTCTGTTCTGAAATCGTTCATAACAGTTCATTTCATTGCCTTTACTAAATGTGAAGAAAGACCCTAGAGAAAAGAAGATTAAAACCTATTACTATTTGTTTCCAAAATGAATTAAACCATTTTCATAGTAAAAATATAGTAAGAAGGCAATTTGTCAAATAATTGAAATATGAAATGTGCTATTTATAATCTCTGACATTAAATTATGTAAAAAACATATTTTAAACTGAGGATTTACTTAGATCTGAATTTTTAAAATTTTACAGCTTGAAGCCAAACCATATATTGATATGCTTTAATATAAATTACTTTATTAAAAATAATCTTAATTAGCTGATGATACAAAACAGGTAGAAAGCATTAAAGATTATAGGGTAAGGAACAAACCTTTCAGAATGGTTTCTGTACATCAGCCATGTGGGTGGATAAGTAATTCTCATAGTTCAGAGCAAAGAACACAGTACCGTTGATGTAATGAACAGAAGTAGGTGGATGGTTCCAGTTTGAGTCAGAACATCTCCCATTTCATCAAGACTGCTGAAAATGATTCATTCTATGCTACATCATTTTACATATGATGGACATTCAGTAGGTTTTCCTTCCCACATGTCAAAACCATACACATATTCAGAGAAGGTGTCAAGGAAAAGATTATGCTCCAGCACCCTTTGCTTTCATTAAAAAAACCTTAAAACTAACCAAACAAAAAAGTCACAAAACCAAACCAAACCAAACCAAACCAACCAACCAAAGAAACAAAAAAACCCCAAACAATAAAAGAAAAAACAAAACACATCAAAACCCCAAACCCAAACAGCTGACACTATTAAAACCCCATAAGTTTGGAAACAAGGAAGAATGGGGAAACTTAAGCCTAAAAAAGTGATACAAATAGAGGGGAAAATACAAAACTAAAATATGAAATGTACAACTGGGAAAAAACCCCAAACTTAAAGTGAATGTGGAAAAAAAATAAAATCAAAGATAGAAATTCTGAAAAACAGTATTACTGAGAACACTTACCTTGTGTTTATATATCAGGCCCTAAATAATATTTAGGTTATATAGCTGTCTTAATACCCTAGCGAACATTCATATAGAGGTTTCCACTGGAGAAGACACCAGTATCCATTCCTGAGGAAAAGTTAGAAGAAATAAAAAGAACAATCCCTGGAATCTATGTAGCTCATGAAAAGACAAGTTTTCTCACTGTAAAAGAACACCAAATCAAGTAATGTTATTATCTTGTTTTAAAAGAAGCCTAGAAACAGAGGTCTTCAAATAGTCACACTACTACTTTACTAACAATAACATTAATGCTCCAACACTACTTATTAGTTTAAAGGAAATAGAGAATGGATGGAAAGAAAAAGCCAGTAATTCATAGCTCTGTGAAAGTGACCTTTATGAATTTGCAATGACTAGTGACAGGACAGAAATATAGCCCCATTACAGCCAAACTAACCATATTTTGCCTTATTAGTTTTTATTTTAAACCATATTATATTTCTCATTATACTTAAACATACTGAAATAGATTTTCACTGAAAAAGGAACCTAAACATATATTTAATACTAAGCCCATGCTCTGCTAATGGCCACAAAACTAAAGCCCATATCCTACGTAGTAAAGGAGGTTAAATAGAGTTAAGTGCCTTTTTAGATCATTGTCTTCCAGTATGACTATCTGTTGAACAACTCATGAATATGAGAATTTGATTACTACTTTTTAGATCCATCCTGTACTGCTAACAGATATCTTAAGTTTGATGCATAAGTCTAGTGGTGTTTTCTTTTGAAATAATTGCAAATATTAATTTTCAGAAAAGTATTCTTATCCATTTATATTTTGCTTGCTTACAAACTAAGCAGAAAGAAGACACACACTTTTTAACTGGAGCCGAGAACCAAAAATATGCTTAATGGCTATAGAGAATGCTCAGTGACAGTGGGAAATTAAATGGAAACCTAGGGATTTTATCCAGTCCATTTGGCAGACATTGCATACGGGGACTAGGTAAATGAATAGGAGCACTCTGAACTTCTGCCCATTTAATAAGTCACACAAAAATATGACTCCTAATTCATAAGCAAGTCTTTACACACACTGACAATCAAAGAATCAGTACCAAAAGAAAAATTGTGGTTTTGCTTTCATCCTTCTTACCCAACACTCTTAATGTATGTAAGCTACTCCTTAGTGGTTTATAAATGGAAATGTAGCCTCTCTTTCTGTGCATGCATATAATTGCAGTGTATGTCTAATTTTGTCCTTTGTGGACTCCTCACATCTACAGCAGACAATAAAATTCCAATCATTAGGCCAATTTTATAAATGGGTATAAATTTAGTTAGGAAATATATGATTAAAAAAATAATCACATTCTTAATCTAAAATATGTGGCTTCTACATTACTCCTTCATTCCTCCTTTTTTTTTCCCCCAACTCTGTCAATTTACAGGTCCAAATCCTACAAACATTTTGCACAAGACCAATTATCTGATTTGAGATTAGTTATTTACCTGAGTCTTTACAGAAATTTCTTTTTGAAGGACTGATCTGAGCATCATGAAAGTGCATGTAAAACTTCCTAGCAAGGGTTCTGTATGTCTGACTTGCAGTTTTTTCAGATTACCATTCATGTCTTCTCAATTTTCTGAAAAGTTTACTCTGGGGGGTACTTAGTAATAAAGAGATGGAAACATGAAATTCCATCAGGCTAATCATTTAAAGTATGATAATGATTTTTATTTATTTATTTATTTATTTTTACAGTCTCCAGGTGGAAGGGCACTTTCTACCACAAAGCTAAACAATTTTTTGCACTTTTGAGCTTTCACCAGAGCAGATTCAGACTTCTGGAATTAGAGCTGAAAAGAACCAAGAACTTTCACAAACTTCACTGTCTTTTAAATGCAAAGTGTCTTCTTTGATGTGTCCTCCCTGAAAGACACAACAGAGTATTTTCTAAAGGACTTGTATCAAAATGAAACCTACTACAAATAAAACTTTCCTTCCATGAAGAAGATAAGAAAAGAGTAACCAACATGTGACAGAGAGAAGTTGCATTAGTAATATACTACCAGAAGGCTTTTGTGTACTCCAGTGGAAAATATAAGGATATATGCTGGGGAAGCAGGGAGCAGGTAGCAGCCCTGTGTGGGGGTACTTGTTGTGTATATGTATATACACAAATAAATAAATAAGACCAAATCATCATGTATCCTTTTAGTCAGTGTTGGCTCTGATGAATTATAACTGGTGATAGCCTCAGCAGAGTTTTACAGTAACAAGGGCATATACATATATACTGTGCATGTGAACAATTTTAAGAGAACAGAGGGTGAGCACTTTGTGTAAACTGCCATTAGTATGATCTTGTTCACCTTCTATGGAAAGGATCTAAGCCACACCTAGTGCTAACAAAAACAGTGAGAAAAAACCCAACACAAACATCAGAGACTCATCTTTATTTAGGCAGCTTGTCATTATAAAGGCATAAAAAAGGTATAAAAAAGTAAATCAATAAAACCTAAGTTAAAAGAGAAAGGGATTATGTCAAATTAGCATACTACTGAAAAAGACATTACTTCCCAGGTCCTCCTTTAATGGAGACAACCATTTACAGCATGAATTTCTCTATGGAAGCAGGTGTATTACCAACACTAGAAATAAAAAGTAGACATTAAAAAAGACTGTTACTAAACATGCACCCCAGAGAATAATAAAGAATATTAAAGAGACTATAACATTATTCTACCAGAAATGGTTGTATTCCTTAAGGAATGGCAGTGCAAAACTAAACAAACACAAAACCAAAACCCTAAAAGGCTTGCAAAGAGACTTGTCTTTGTTTTTCCTTTTCTGCTCTCTCTGCGGCTGAGTCTCTAACTGTAAAACTGTAGACAGCTTTTACCTTGGGTACACTGGAGGATTGTTCCCACCAAAGCTTAATAATTCTTGGTAAAATCTTTGAGACTATTTCCCCCTCTCACATTAGGCAAGGATGGCATATGAGAGAAGATGTGAGGCATATTCTTGTGCTTTGCTGCCATTGGCAGCCCAAAACACAAATAGAAAGAAAATACTGTGGCTGCACACTGACCCTCAATGAGGAGTTCCTTGGCTATCCACAGCTTCACAGAAAGGAGTAAATGACAACTCAAGCACATTTAGAGGAGCTTAAGAGAAAATGAAAAGGTCATTCACAAGCTAACAGCAAACTTTTCTGCTTCCAATGGGTACCAGATAAATATTTCCATCTTGTTCATATTATTTTGATAATGAATAACCTATACTATTCTTATCCTAAATGATGTTGTCTTAAAACTGTTGCACATGACTACTACAACATTTTCTGCTGAGATCCCCACCAGCTAAAAGCATTACAGACAACACTGGTTAAAAGGATCCTTCATGACTAGGGAGGATGTAGAATTATAGGGACTTAACAAAAGATATAGATATCAGCTTCATTTCCCATCATTAGTTAGTCAAATTGCACTTAACAGAAAAATAATAATTCTTAGTTATGTCTGCTTGTTTTGAGCACAGGAGTGGTAACTCTGTCAGTATTGCCAAACACCTTGCTGGGAAACAGCCTAAAAAAAGGATACAGCAGGGAGAAGAAGAACTTGGAGGGACCAGCCATGTTTATGCAAATTTTGTGCCACGGATTAAACAGATTAGCCTGCTATGTGCTTTGAAAGTCTTGCTTCTAGCTTCTAAACACTAAATAAATAGAAGCTGCCAAACATATTTTTTACCATTTGTACAAAGCTAAAAAGTTCCTCTTTCCCATATAAGAGCAGCTATCACCAGCTTTTCTGAAGCAGTGCAAGAATTTTTTTATATAAAGCTGGACCTTACAACTGTTCAAAAATGACAGATATTATCTAAAACATTTTCTCTTTCATTAACTTTTATTCACGTAGGAAATAAATAACCAGACTTTCACTGTATAAAAATCCATTGAGTTGCCCAGGATTTTTTAGAAAGGGATTTTCTGGTTGGCTGGCAACTCCCTTAGAAACTGTCCATTTTCACTATGTAAAATGAGATGCAATAAACCAAGCCCTCAAGATAAGATCTACCTACCCATCGTGGTTTAACCCCAGCCAGCAACTAAGTACCACGCAGCCGCTTCCTCACTCCTCCCCACTGCAAGCAGGATGGAAAGGAGGATCAAAAGTAAGTAAAGCTTGTGGGTTGAGATAAGAACAGTTTAATAATTAAAAAAAAAATTAAAATATTATCAGTCATGTCAGGGTGATGGGATTTTGACAACTTTTCTCCAGAGTGTATTC